>JANHGL010016620.1:113929-199958 GCA_024611195.1 Ceyx melanurus
ATCCTGCTCAGGCAGGGGGGTTGGACTAGATGATCTTCTAGGTCCCTTCCAACCCCTAACATTCTGTGATTCTGTAAAGGGGATCGTAATCTCTGCAATTCTGGACAGAGCCAAGCTGATGACCAAGAAAGTTCATGTGACATGTCTATATTTCCACTTATTTGTGAGGAGAATGTTTATCAAGAGCTATCAAATTATTGCTAAATATCCTTTCAATTAACTGTACGCAAGAAATCAGGAGAGTCAGCTTTATCAGAGTCTTATTGCCTTAACAAGCCTATTTCCAAAGTACCTGTTATTGTATTTTACAAACAACATATTTACATCCTGATAGGTACATCTGGTTTTAGTGACAGCTTTCCTGCCTGCCTCACTTATCAATGAAGCCTTAGAAAGCTATGTAACAAGCACTATATGAAAGAAAAGTGTTGCATCTGTGTCACAGCCGCTTTCTTAACACCCCCACAACAGAAAGGTCAGCTTATATGAGCATTCTATGAAACCAACAATGTTATTACAGAAAGTTCTTTCTGATTGGTGCCATAGTTGTTCAGTTCATAAAGAGGTGAGACAATTAGCAGGTTTACACACAGCAGGGAGAGCAGAAAGTGTTAATGTGCTGCCCATAACAAAGTGCTTGTTGGGCCATTTGGTGTTAGTTACTGAAAAGGCAAATTTTACCCAGGAATTATACTAAAGGCATCGCGGCCTCTTTGCATAATTATAAAAACAGAAATCCAAGGTTGTCGGCTAATATAATTTTTAAAGATTCTTTCATTTTTATTTTCTGCATATCTTATATACAGAGTGATTTTGTTTTAAGTCTTTGTAATCATTTTGTGTCTAGGTAAATCCTCAAAGCAGGTATAACATCACCTGTTGGAAAGGCAAATTGCTGTAATTATCCCAGAAATCACCACCCACTACACATACCAGACTTGAAAGTGTATATGACAAAATCTAATACTGAGTTAAATGAGAGGATACCAAGTTTCAGGCCTAGACGTATTTCCTTGGAGTATTAAATCCCTGACCAAAGTTATTTGCAGAAGAGATTACAATGCTCTTGTCAACATCAACATTGCACTACACTGTAATTCAAAATATAACGTGGTATTTCCATCATTGATTCCTTTATTTTCTGCAGTAATTATTTCTCCCCTCATGTTTGGTATATGGGCTTGGCAACCAGTTTGATTACAGTGAGACAATTACATTCCTTGTCACTCTACACAACTGCATGAAAACAAATGACAAAGCTTACTGGCTGTTGATGCTTCACTAGCTGACTTAGGATAAGCACAATCTGAAACAACGTGCAGTGTTGTAGCAGAAGACAACTGAGAGATTGGACCCAAGAAAGAAGGTGTGTAGAAAACACCTAAGCTGAATCCAAGTCGCCTCTCCACATAACACTAAAAAGTACTTTTTGGCATATTTGAGTCATGTTAAATATTTAATTCCTTCAGAATGACTCACCAATTTTATTGTATCACAAACAGCCACATGGACCAGGATAGTATTAGTATTATTAGCACAAATGATGGCTACATGACAACAGCAGGGCCTATGAGGCACCTTGATAGACAAGACCTTTGCAGAGTGATGTCCATGTGGAAGCAGGGGTTAACTTGCTTCTCAAAACAGTGATCAAATGCATCTCACTTGATCTATAGTAACCTGGTCTATTCAGGTGTGCACAGGCACACATATGTATTTCCCTGCCAACTTCTCCAAACCTTTGAAGTCCCAGGGCGTAAAGAAAGAATTGCTAGTGAAGCTGCTTCTCACCCAGCAGACAACCCTCACATAAAGATGAGGCAGATTCAGCTGGTTTCGGATATTACTAACATAGATCTTTTCCATTCTCAGACATGTTTAGTTTGCAAATACCCATTTGCCTGAAACAAAACTCAAAAATATTTCCTGAGCTTCAAGGAGCTATTGGAACCTGTGCTATATGCATTGCCTACCTAGGAGGCTCATTAAAATGGCAGTGTAATTACATCATTTTAAATGGTTCTGTTATGGAGTCAGTGCATTGCCTGTGGTATGTGCTGTGATGCTGCTGGTTTCATTTCCAGAACAGTTTTTTCCTCCAATTTGGGTTCAGTTTTCTACCTGCTCACTCTTTACCACACTCATTTGAAAACATCAGAGCAACAGTCTCAAACAAGGAGGGAGAAGCCTCCACACACACACACTGGTTCCTTAGTCCAATGTGAGTGAACTAATCCCTCATCTTTCCTTTGGGCTCAACACTTGGATCCTGCTGTTCTCCTGGGCAGTGCATTGGATAGGAGTGAAGTGTTTGTACAAGAAAAATCTGTAAGGAGAACAAGGAGTCCCAGTGCTAGGAGGTATGTGTTGTGTATGTGCATTTATCCACTGTTCTTAAACTCGGTACAAGGGGAAGAAATTATGTCCTGCATCTTTGTTCATTCGCATCAGGTCCTTCAGTTTAAAGTGCAGCTTTGCTGGATCCTGGGGGAAGCCATCTGTTGAAATCATAGAATCACAGAATTGTTTTGGTTGGTAGTGATCTTTAAGACCCTTCACATCAACTTCATAGCCCTTCTCTGGACAGGCTCCAGCCCCTCAGTGTCTTTCTCGTAATGAGCTGCCCCAAAACAACCCAGTGTTCAAGGTGTGGCCTCACCAGTGCCAAGAACAGTGGGTTGATCATTACCCTAGTTCTGTTGGCCACACTAGAGCTGATACATGCCAGGATGCCATTGGCCTTCTTGGAGACCTGGGTACACTGCTGGCTCATATTCAGCTCGCTGTTGACCAGCACCACCTAGTCCTTTTCCACTGGACAGCTTTCCAGCTTGTAGCACTGCACAGGGTTATGATCTTAGTGCAGGACCTGACACTTGGCCTTGTTGAACTTCATGACATTAATCCTGGTTCACTGAAGACCTCCACCCCCTCAGGCCCCATGGGATTTGGAATGGTCAGAATCAATCACCTCTTGCCAAGCAATCAACCCACTCATAATTGTTCTCTGAACACCTAAATCTTTCCCATTTCTCCTTATACCAACTGCCTGTATTCTAACCTTATATTCAGTTTGCTGCATATATATTTTTTTTCCAATTCAAGGTTTTATCAATTATGTATTTTGTATTTTATGTATTTCTCCAGACATTATAATTGCCTCTGAAAGAAATAAAACATAAAGCTACACCAAGACAAAAATGTATTACTGGGGCATTTGCATTTAAGCTTACATTTTAATTTGATGTGAAATAAAATTATTGTAAATGGTGTTTAACTTGAAAATGCTGACAGCAATAGCTGCAATAACAGGCCCGAGCAGTTCTTAAGAAATTTAATTTTATATGACTCATTTCTGCTTCGGATTTTTTTACATTGCCATTCTTCAGTTTGAGCACATTACATTGATTTATTTTTTTTTTCCTTCAATCTCTTTTTTTTTTTTTCTGATCAGTTAAAGTCAAAAGACATTTATATTATTGTTAAAAAAAAAAAGCTAACATATAATATATGACATATAAAGCTAACTTTCAAAATATGGAAACTGAACACTTGTGAGCTACTTACTTTAAGAAACTGCTAATGGGAGTCCATTATATTTCAAAAGGTACAAACCAACATTACAAAGTGCTACATGATTTCAACCCATGTCATTGAAAAAAACCACAAACCAACCTACCAAAATTAAGGTGGGGAAGAGAAGGCAGAAACAAATAAGATAATTTTTATGGATAAGCTACAAACAGGAATGTGACCTCATTGTGAGCACAGACTCCCATTCCTAGTTTTTAACAATCATTGCAAAAATCTAGCAATGAAAACAGTCATATATTTTGCTGGGCATGAGGAAGAAAGCCCACAGACCAAACTGATTTCTCTGGAGCATCTAGGATACAAGATTATCAATCCTTAGTCTAGTGCAAAGGTAAGAGATGGACAGAAGCCAGCCCTGGAATTTCAGTCTGTTCCCTGAAGTGATTTCCACACCCCCTATAAGAGGACACTGCAGACCTCCCACTTTAAACCCGCTCAGGACCTCAGATTGAGTTTCAGCAAGTAGGAAGACTATACACTAGATGTACTCAATGTCTCTTCTGAATGGAAATCAGCTCTTAAGCAGCTTAGACACTTTAGATGGCATCAAGATATCTCAGATATATAAACAACTAGACACGAGATAAGGCAATTCTAAAAAAGACACTATTTCAAATCTGTTTTTAAAAAGCATAAATGTACAAACAAAGCTTCTCTAAAAAACCTGCACATGTCACTGACCAGCACACAATTTCTTTTCCCAGAGAAGAACTAGAGCTTCAGCTGGAGAAGAACTATCCAAACCCTGCTTCTACAGCTTCTCTTGAAGGCAACAGAACTGCCAGTGGCATGGGATAAAGCAGAGCAGATTTCACCTGCAAAATCCCTTCTACTGCCACTGAGCTGTGAGATCAGATGATCTGAGCTGTTTTTCAGAGCTTAGGATGAATTTCACAAATTTATCTGTTTACAGAAGACAAATCTTCCTACTATGAAGGTTTCACATGGAAATCAGAGATACACACGACATATAAAGCCCTAATGTCTCATATCAAGAGTAATTTTTTGTAACACCAGATCTTACATGATATATTTAAAATACTGAAAACACACAAATAAAACGCTCCTGTTGTCACCATCCTCTGGTCTTGTATTTGCTGTAGAAAAACAAGTCAGTACTTATAAAAAAACCCCACCTTATTTCAGAGTATATTTTATATGTTTTTAGTTTCTTGCTCAGTGGGATTTTATTGAGTTTTACCTATTTCAACAGTGACATAGAGCCTTTAAAATAATACATTATGGAGCTCAAGATGGCAACATTTACAATTTAGCTTTATTGGAATATTACTATATTTTGATAGATGACAGCTTTAATGATTCCATGTGTGGTTTATAGCAGAAAACAGAATATGGCAGTAACATAATTTTCTGCTTTTTTCAAGGATTGGTATCCAAAGAATTCAGAAAACAAGCAAGTTTACTTCATAATCATGCCAAATTTATTTTCTGGGTGAACTCTCGAATGTTAAAGCTCAAATACACAGAGTGATGTTGCCATGGTAACTGCTACCGCAACTCAAGATGGGAACATGTTTATGAAAGCACATTTATATACCCGCATACACATGCCGAGGCTCACCGACACTCCCCACTCCTGTCAGAGGGCAATCGAGCTATTCACACATTATCAGTCCTGATTCTGCTCCTGGTAAGGCAAAGGGATATTCACTGAAGCCATTAAGCTGCAGCAACCCTGCATATGATATATACAACGCAAGGTTGTTTCCACATATTGTGGTCATGAAGCCTTCGAGCCATCATTCCTGTTTCTAAACGAGGAAACCTTCATTTGCCGTTAAGATGCAATGCTAGAAGATTTAATGGTTCTATAGCTACAGGCAAGAAGTGGAGTAGTAATATATTTGGTGTCCTTTGACCTTTTTTTTCTAAATCTCCACTGAAATAAGCTGTCAAGTTTGAGAAATGTCAAAGTTTGGTCATTTGAGTCTACCCGGAGGTGTAATTTTGCATGGCGTACATTCCTGCTAATTTATCACAATGTATTATTTCACACATAGTCAACACGGCATGACATTCAGCACCCAGAATTTACCAGTGTCGACATGCTGAAATGAGTTTATGATTTTTCTTTAAGACAAAGTCCAAGGTGTGTTAGTTCAGGTCAACAGAGGAATCCTCCGTGGATTTGTGGGGATAAAAATTAACAGAAGCATCCTTTCTTCCTGCAGCTTCGCCTGCATTCCAACCCAGGAGCAGATCTGATGCTCTCAACTCAGCCCTGCAACATCAACCAGCACTGAGTTCAGCATGGAAGCATGTGAAATTAAAAACGGATTTCTTCCTTTAGTTGAATATCACCGCAAACACATTTAAGATCTGTCATGAAATGAAACTACATGTAAAGCTCTACCTATCAGTAATATATATATGGTTTCAGTAGCTTTCCAGGAGAATTTTACACTTTGATATTAGCCCTGCAAGCATCAAGTCACAAAAAGCTGTTCTCAGCAAACTCCTAGCCAGCTGTGACCACAGCCCTGGAAGAAGAGGCACAGCTGCTTAACCTATGCTTTGATCTTCAGCCTCTCTTTGGTGGACTCCACATTGCCACTTACGGAAATGTCAGCCTTTCTGGGATGTATGAAACCGAGGGTATTACATGAAATAAACTAGAGAAGTCATTTTTCTTAAGACTATCTCAATTCTCAGTTGTCCATCTCAGTGCACTATAATTGCTTTTGACACCTACACGTTGACAGTTAAACTTTTATATGCACAGAGTTTATCACAGACTGGTACTAGGCTGAAAGCGCAGCATTTCTTATTTATGAGTCTGTACTAATGAAGTTACAGCAATAATGTCTTAAGTAATAAATGCAATACTCCTTGGCTATGAACGAACCAGCCTTAGAGCAACTTCGCTAACTAAAATAAACAGATCAGCTGCTTTAGAGCAAAAACTTCTACTAAACCTTTTTGTTCTTTTAGGCCAGGGTTTGCATACAGCTATTAGAGCTTAAATTGCTCATGCTGTAGTAACTTTTGATTTAGAGATGTTCTCCTCTGAACATAAACAAAGCGTGCATTACAAGAACAAAGAGGACTTATTCAAGAAACATAGCTTAGTGTACTGAGTTAAAGTAGGCTATAAACTATCTGACTGATGCTTAGAGGTATTTCAGATCTTCCCAGATAAAGGAGGAACTGGGCATGAACAGGACTTGATGGTTTCTGCTAATTCAGCTTTATCAGAAAATGCCGATCTGCTGACACCAAATATGTAGGTATGTATGTACTATGACTTCCTCTCTCCAGTTTACTTTAAAAAGCAACATTAGTCCACAAATCCCCCAAGCAACAGTACTGAGGGAAGACTAAGCCCTCTTATTCCCTGATTTCAGCTATAAAACAGGACTAGTCATATCACAACAGATGACATTGCAGCTTCTTATAAAGATGGGATGATGCATCAGTTACACTAATTCCCTTAATTCTAGAAAGTTATACTGAAGTTGACAACTCACAGAGCCACAGAAACACAACAGATGACACTGCAGCTTCTTAAAAAGATGGGATGATACATCAACTACACTAATTCCCTTAATTCTAGGAAGTTATATTGAAGTTGACAACTCACAGAGCCACAGAAACATTGGCTAGCAGGAAGCTTGTGGTGGCACCTGCTCCAGCCTCTGACTCAAAACCAGGAACAGATCGAGTTGCCTCGTCCTGGAACTGAACTCATCAAGCGTTCAATGAAAGCTAAGGGGTTCAATATGAACACAAATATAAGCCATTTCTCTGTCTTTTTTTTCTTTTCTTTTTTTCCTGCTGCTGACACATCTGTTTCTCAATAAAAAATAGCATCAGTATGCAAAAATAAACCCCCTCAAACCTGGAATATAACCAGTTGTTAAAATTCATAGGCATTTCTGCTTAAAATGTAAATAAATAAATAAGTACAGGAAAAAAAGACAGAAATGAAAAAGAAAATGAAAGTCTTAATGCACAGACATAGCAGCCATTGCATGAAAAATTCATTTCCATTAATGAGACATGGTAGTCCCCAGGCCAGCGCCCTTTGTATGTGAACCATGTTAATCAGATTGTACGAGCATTTGCCGAAAACTCCTGGGATAACAAGCAATTCTAACTATATAGCAAGCACAGCACATTAGCAGCTTGCTAAAAACTGCTTGACTTGTAACCCTTGAAGCACAAGAATGATGCAGATTTCCTGAATCATTGATAAATGAAGCATTTCATTTACATGGCTCATATTCATTGCAGCCTTGGATGCAATTTGTACATGACCAAAATACCTTTCTTAGTGGCATCTTTATGTTAAGAACACACGAATAAACAAATAAATAAGGGTTGTGTCAATTCTGACTTGGTCACAGGCACTTCTTGCTCTTGCTATCCTTTGTCTCAAAAAAACCCTCCCTTCAACTGAGCAAGATGAAAACACAAGTGCTCCAAGACTTACTGCAGGAACTCTGCAGGTTTGGTTAAGGAGAACATGATGAAAGACCTAACAAGACAGCAGAGTCTAGACTTGACCAAGAAAATGTTTCCTTTCTAAGAGGTCCTACTTATGAACCCTTCAGCCTGGAGAAGAAAACCAATCAGGATTTAGGCTTTCCTTCTTTTACCTGGCAGAAACATATTTAATTGCTTCCTGATTTGGGGTTTCTCTGATGCAACTTCCCAGTGACAGAAACAGATGGGAACTCTTGCCACTCAAGACAATTTTGTTGAAAAACTTTCGGGAGTTCTGTGGAAATTTCCAATCTATCAGAGATCTGTAAAGCTTTTTACTGACCTTATACCCAACCTAATTTTAATCTCAGTCACTAGTTCTGTGTGTACAGAGCTAGGAAAAATTAAGAAACCGATGTTCTTGAAAAGTAACCCACAAAGGGAAGAAAATCAATAATCTAATTTCCAAATAACACAATTTCACAATATTCACAAAAATATTATCCATAACTGACTCTGTATAACACCCCAAGAAGCACACTTCTGAATAATACAATCAACTATTAAATTTTCAAATTCCTATATGAGTATTTTCAACATTGTATGAATATTTTTCATTGGAATATGAAATCCAGTCCCTTTGCCTGACTTCTTTTCTACCACAATACTTTGGTACATCCTTGTAGAAAGATGAAAGGTCTTCCTAAAATAAATAAATGTATAAACCAATCATCATTTACATGCTGCTTCTGTCTCCTTGAAGGACTCTAGAAAATTTTGTAGATGGCTTCAGTGACTATCAGTATGTCCCTGGTTTCTCTTTTCCTGGTCTTTCTTTCCCTTTAAACTATCAAATGAACGAGAAGTATAGAAACAGGGCTACAGATGCCCAACTCTATGCATATTTTCTTCAACTTCAAAAATGGAAAACTAATTTTTCAGTTTCCCCAGAAACTTCACTCAAAACTGAACATCCTCTGCTTTATTTTACATGTTAATTATTCCTCTTAGAAGTAAACATTTCCTGACTAAAAATGTGCATTTTGATGAAATTTATTTTTTTAGTGGGAATATTTCCCTCACAAAACAACTTAATCAGCTTTATTTATACATGACCTAATTTCAAGCTCAGAAAAAAAAAAAAAAAAAAAAGTAGTCAAATGATGCCCATGAGCTTCCACAGGAAGAGGATCAGGCTATGCAACTTAAAAAGGAAGAAGTGCTTACTTCATCCCTACTGCTTTTACAGTGAAATGTCCTCCACTGAGCTTCACAGTGCAAAGTTTTTCATGATTTACAGAAAGAAAAGAGAGGCAAATCAGTCTCTAGTGAAGTCACCCAAGCTCATGAAAAATTTAGAGTGACTAAATTTATAATTAAGATGAATCAAGAAACTACATTAGAAAACAGTTTGTACATTAACAGAAATTCAAGACCGAAATCGGAATGCTTTTTTTTTTCCAATTGTGAACACACAGAATTCCCTGCATTTTAGATACCCATGCATACCTATAATTCCTACATGTATTAAAGGTATTTAGAAACAGATTGAACTATTTTAACTATGTCTCATAGTGTTAATAATTTATTTATGAACAAGAATATTATTAAAAATAAATGATCTTCAATGGCATTTAAAAGTAATGCTGTTTTGAGACCAAATGTCAGGCAAAAGCCATGAAAATATAAAACTCAGTAAGTCATAAAGCACTCCTTTATCACGGGATATTTGCACTACCAAAATACAGCCTGAAACAAACAGGTTCATTATAACACAAACAAAATCATTACAATTGCATTACATTTCTTGTGTAGCCATTACATTTCTTAAATACTCACATTTTTTATTCTCTTTTAAAAAGCACTAAGCTCTGACTCTGCTGCATACAAAGGTTTTACCTGCACTGCTATATATTACAAAGGGTAGAGTTTAATAAGCATCATCAAAAGTAAACAGTTCCAACACCCAAGTTCATAACTTTGTCAAAAAAAATTCCATGTAACCTTTACAAAGTCATGTCCAAAGCCTACCACACCAAATGTAAAGACCATAACCACAAAGTGACCATTGTGTCAAATCTCTATATAACATGCCAACTTTCCATAAATCTGTTCAAACCTGCAATACATTTCCATTTATCCTTTACTTTTGAATCCTGGAAGTAATTAAGCCTACAAGTTAAGCCAATTAAATACTGTGCACCACTACAAAACCATACTGGATTTTTATTTTCCACTGCTAAACTTAGTCCAAGGTAATTGCAGTGAATACAGTTATCTACCACAGCTACCATCTGGGACATGAAACTGAACATTTTAATTATTGCCACCGTATTTGAGACCCACAAAAAGTGGTATTTGGGCTATATATGGAATTTATTTTTATGGATTAATGTCAAAACAGGTGGATGCACCACTTCAAAAGACAGTTGGCTAAATGCCCATAAAGTTTGCTACCTGGTGCAGTCTACTACAAAGAGGCGAGGAACTGAAATTTATATCCCGTCTGGTTGTTAAGCTGATGGTGATCTCAAAAACAAAATTGGGATAAAAGACATTGACCTCTGTTCTAAAGCACTTTTATGTATCATTGAAGCAGTTACCATTGAAGTAAAGAGATGATTTTCTCATTAGAGATGTAGATTATCAAAAACTCCTGGCAATTTTACTGACTGTATCGGGCATTTGGTATGCAGGAGAAGGAGAATAATTTGGGCACTTTTATTTGAGTAGTTACCTATGAGTAGGCACGGCGTGCATTAGGAAAAGTTAAAATGTATTTGTCCTGCAGAGCAATCTCTCACTGAAGAGCAAAGAAGGACTGCAATCTAATTAAACTAATGAGAATCAGAAAAAAAAATAAATATGGAGAGTATGAAATAGAGTGTATTAACTTCAGAGGTTTTGAATATAGCGCTGAAAAAAGGTACTTAAAGGTCTTTGAAGATCGTTTGAATCTATTTTACCAAGGTCAAAATGACTGTAGAAAAATGAGCAAGACTGGAAAAGTTACATAACATTGGTAGTGAACAAAAACTTCTTACAGCCCTATCACAACTTAAGACTTCGCATAGCCTAATAAAACCAGAATGAAATCTCATTTAATGAGCCCATTAAGACTCCAGCTTGTTGCTGAGGTCCAAGATTATTAATGGCTGCACAACAGCAGAGGAATTTCCCAGCCTACATGTGCCGGAAAGGGCTGCTGCTTTTCGACACACAGCAAGATCCTCCTGACAACTGCTGAGGCTCCTCAGCTCCTGCTCCTATTAAAGGAAGTTGGTTTCCCCAGCTTCTCCAAACTATGCACTAAAACCAGCAGAACTGAGCCAGCAAGAGTTTTCCATCACACATCACAACTCGTATTACTATCTAGTAATTCTGGTTGTTTTCTGATTCTTTGTTTAAATAAACCCATGACCATCAAGACTATTTACTTCTACTGTTTTAATAAAAGACTGATAATGGACTGATATGAGACGTAACTGAAGATCCAAGTTGGTTTGCCAGAACCAAGCTCTCCATTTGGGCAGCAATGCACAGCACAACTCTTTCTATTAGCCAGGATCCAGCTCCCTGGTAGTGTAGGCTAGTATTACAGCAATACTAGCAATACCCCAAAAACCATCTCACTCTGTATCAGACCTGGAACCAACCAATGTTTTCAAAGGCCTTAATGACCTGTTATCTACAAATAGCCATACTCAAGTAGTGTCTGCCTGTACTGAGACTGAGGAGGATGCTCCTGTATGATTTCAGTGGAGCCAGATCTTATTGTCCACCTTCCATACAGATTTCATATCTATAATTGCATCTCTAAACTTAAATTACACACTGCTTTTTTCTGGACAACATGTTCAAACTTGAACCATCTGAATATTTAATTGATATGATACCATTTAAAAATAAACACAGCCAAAGCTTTAAGCATTTAGAACTAAATTCTACTTTTTGGTAGGCCTAGTATGAGCATCCAGATCAGTTTCTTTAAGGTTTACATACAGCACACTGTTGTAGTGCAATGATTGAGTTGAAATGCTTTTTAATTAAAAGATAATAATACACATGTGGTACACACACAGAGAGGTTAGAAATGGTTCAAAACCAGGTAAGCAGATGGTGATACAGCAGCTAATAATTTAATTACATAACTCCTAGAACAAATTTAAAAAAAAAAAAGAAAGAGGAGAGGAAAAAGAAGAGGGAGGGAATAAACCATGTCCAGTCTGATCTTTTAATTGCAGTGTGATAGCTTTTGAATTGGCAATGATTTTCCACCCATCTATTCTGCAGTTAGAAAGAGCAATAAACTTTTATCATGTATTATGCCTAATGCAACATTTAATACACATATATATATTAATTGGATAAGAATTTAAACTACAAGTTACCCAAGACAAGAAAATATAATTACATAATACTGAAAAAATGTTACCATTTGTTTTGCAGGAACAAAGAGGTCAGAAATATGTCCACACATCTGCTCTTGGATCAGCACAGATCACTGATAATGGTGAAGTGTGAAAGCAATGAAGCAATATTGTCTTATTAATTCTATGTTTTATGCAGAAGCACAGAATGACCCGGAGGCAGAGAAGCATGATACAGACACAATACCAGATGTAAACCAGAAACTGAGCAATTCTAATAAAAATGATATCATAAAAAGTAGAAATTGTATTGGTCTACTCTTAATGTACCAGATATGCCACTGAAGGCTGAAGGGGAGAAAATGATCTCTCCCAAGTACTATTTTTATAGCAACTTCATTCTTTTAGAAAAGGAACTGCTACCTCCAAAGAAGCCAAAGCTGCTGACATAAATACTAAGAAACAGAAGACTTGACTGACAGTCTGGTGAGTCAGTGGGAGTCATCTTAATCAAAGGAATCTGGAATTACATTAGAGATGTATCACTCCTTGCATTATGTGCAGCATCAATGTGTAAGACAGTAAATGATACTGGATTGGATGGAATAAGTGGCAAACTGTGACTATGAGACTCAGACAGTACATTCCAGTCACTGCTGGCTTTATAGCAAGTCTTCTAGGGAGACATTAAGACACAGGAAAAAAAAAAAAAAAAAGGGAGGTTTGGGTATAATAAATGATCCCACAATAATACAAGTATATGCATCATATTTCAATGTTGCCATAAAACAATACATTTTGCCTTTATGTAAAGGTCAAATAGCTTGATGGGTCACTACACACGAGTCGCAAAGTAGAAGTAGTAATTTATGCATATAGACCTATATAAAAGAAAAATTATAAAAATCCCTAGTTGAATCTATTGAGTAATTTTAATTCTGACAATAAATGCCATAACTGGTTGCCTAATTTGAAGTAAAAAGCCCTGGCCTTATGATTTAAGCAGCTCATAACGCAAACTTTCATTGTATTACTTTTTTGATTAGTTCCAATTCTCAGCAAACTCCAATAGAGTAATGGCTATGGAAGCTGGGATCTGGATTTTATGATACCATAAAACATATCAAATATTTATTATTTAATGTTAAATTTCATAACAACATAACCTTTCTCCAAATCATATCCCAAAATGTTTTCAACATGGGACCAGCTCCTCTGAGTGCACAGAAGAAAAACATCAGCATAGATGACTAGACTGTAATCTTGTTTTTATAATACACTTATTTTTTCTTATGCTTTTATTTTAAATGGCATAAGAGAAGTGAGGTGAAGTATTTACAACAGTTTCCTTTAATTTTTTTTTTTTGATTCTCACAATTTATTCCCCTATAAGTTAACAAAACAGAATAGAAACATCACAAAAGGTCACTGATGCAGAAACATCAAAATCCCCAGCATTATTCCAAGCAGGTTTATGACTTGTAGCTTGAAATGCTAGATAAACCCAGGAAAAATAAATTAAAAATAAACTTCACAATGAAAACAATAAATACCATACAATTCTGTGCTGTGCTTGTCACTTGAAAAGGCAGTGCAAATCAAATTTTAATAAATATGACATGCTAGTACAGAGTTTAATGGTGCATTAACCACATGAGACAATAAGGGGTTTTCTTTTAATTGAATGCTGTTTAATGAACCTTTAACTTACCTTTCAGTCTGCCTACAACAAAGTGTTCCAAAACGACAGTCTGAAGACAGAGTCTAATTAGAATCCTCTGCACGTCCTACTGCTTCTATGACACTATTGGGGTTGTTTGGGTGATTCTGATTTTTTTTTTTAAAGAATGGCTGATATATTGCACATAAATTATTCACTTTACTTAAGTATACACATATATACACACAACTACATATATATACATATGCATGCATTTTCTATAGCCATATACCGAATTACATGCAAGTTATTATCTGGTATTTACACACAAAACTACACTACTAATCAACTATTTTTGTGGCAATAAATACTTTATTTAAACCTAAGTGACAGTAATAACTGTCAGGTTTAAACATTTAGCATCAGAGTACTAGGCTAAATGACTGTTAAAATGACTCTAAACAGTCTTAAAGCTGCTTTAGCTGGGCAGCTGAGGAATGGGATAAGGGAAGCACTTTGTAGCACAAAGCCAGCAGAACCATCTGCGAAACAACTTACTTCTGCCCTCCAGGAAAAGAACATGAAGTACAAGAGACCTACATAAAGGAGATGCCTGTATTTGTATGAACATATAGGCAATTGAGGTAGGTGTATCTATCTACTATGACACAGCCATCCCAAAAAGAGGCCTTGGCCATAAGCACAGCCTCACAGCCTCCTTACCCCCAGCTGGAGGCCAAAGTGAGTCAACTTGTCTCAGAAAGGGAGCGGAAAGTAAACCGAGAGCTGACTCATCTGTCTAGTCTACCTTCTGCAGCAACAGACCTTCAACAAATGGAAGTGCTACTCTGAACTGCTGCTGTTTTCTGTTGAATTTCACCATCCAATACTTATTTCCTGATAGAGAAGAATGGTAAGCAGGAATGAGAAAGCTCAGAGGTACAAATTCGCCAGTAATGAAATGGTAATTAAGTGGTAATGCTACCCCTAAACAGAGAAAATACATTAATAAAAAAACTCAAAGCAAATCCCATTACCCCAAGGTGGGAAGTTTTTCTCTAATGCAACCATAAATTGTTGCTAGACGACAAATGCTCTCTTCCCAACTGCAAATCTGACAGAATCACAGAATCACAGATATTAGGGGCTAACCTGACAAACAAGTTTTTTGACAAACCCTGCCTGAGCCCATCACACCAACAGCAGCAGCAGCTGCTCCGTGGGAAGGAAAGACAGCAGCGACTGGTCCAAGGAGAAGCTGATACAACATCAGGGCACTCGCCTCCTTCCCACTCTGCTGAGTGAACACCACAAGTGAAAACCAGACATGTTTAAACTGGAAGAGCTGATGTAGCAGATTCTAGCGCAGCCCTCAGACTTCATAACGCCAATGAGAGAGCATCTCCAAGGCTTCAAATACAATTTTGATACATCGCTTATGAGCCATATTGTTTCTGAGAGTAAAATAATGAGCAATGAGAAGATTACAACACAAGCCACATAGGAGAGGACCAAAACATTTGAATGTTTGGAACAGGTAATATCTGCTTTGCCTTAAAAGAAAACACCAGCATACAGGAGAAAAAAAAAAAAAAAAGTTACAAGATTAAAAGACTAAACAAGCTCCTTAAAATAAATAAATAAATAGATAGATAGATAAATAAATAAATGAAAAAATAAAAAAACCCAAACAATTAAATAATCCACCAAAACAGCAAACAAACCAATAAAACAAAACCAAACATAATACCTTTCTTTAAAATCTCTTTTTAAAGCTAAAGACCCCTATAAAGTATAAGGGGCCACACTCAAGCCTGATGTACCTGTCATTGGAAACTACAGTTCTGAAGTCTAATTGGATTTTAAATTATGCCAGGTTGATTTCTGTGTCCCTTCTGATTTCCTATAAAATTTTTTTGGCTCAGTGAAGAGAAGTTAAACATGCAGTAGTGTGCAAGGTGTCAATGAGGAGATTAGTTTTCCAATCTATATGTTGAAGTGAATAAATTATACTTTCATTAGCAAAAGTAGGCCATACACCAAAAAAAGCTATTGGATTCGCTCCACTGGTGAAATAGAGCAATAATACACAATTAGAAACCCTCAGCAGTTCACGAGTCTTTAAAGGCAGGTCCAGTGGTTATACAATTAATTTTTAATGATGTTGTTCCATCTGGGAGATTCGCTTCAAGTGCCAAATGGGTTCCCTGAATTAAAGTATTAGCTTTAAAAAACTTGACACTTCTACAGTGTGTCTAGTATCTGTTTAAAATATTATTAAAAGATTTCTGGGAATAAGCTATCATTATTTGTGCTTATTTCTTCTCCAGCACTTTTCAAGGACCTGCAATACATCCACAGTAGGAAACATTTGCAATTAATAGACTTTCTCTGGAGAATTTGGAAATCCTCAAAGTTAACCATTAGCAACTGACATATAAAACATTACAAAAAATGTTTTTACCTTTTTATTCTAATTGAATTATACGATGACCTTTCCATGAGGGATTAAATCGAGGTTTCTGATTTCAGAAATCAAAAGCACTCAGTATCAAAAATCATATCATAAGTACTCCCCATAAGATAAACCTTTTTATAAATTTTCAACTTTAAAAATTAAGGGTGCTTAAAAAGTAAATTCATTCTTTCAGAATTTTTAATAACGAATGACTCAGTTGCTGTTAAACATAGGGCCCAGCTTCAATAAAACAGCATCTCCTCTTTGTCTCAAAAATGTTTATATACTTTATTTTTTTCAAATTTCAGGATAATTATATTTTTTGCAATTCCCCAAGTACAGTAACAGTGCTAAGATCTTATATAGGGATAGAGGGTTAAGTCATGAGTGGTATTTAAATGTATTCTTATAAATATCTGTATTCAAAACTTACTGCTTTTATACATTCACAACAAAGAAACTCCTGGAACATTGTTCCATAGAGATACCGGTTTTCAAAAGGCAGCTTCTATTCTGCAAATGCTTTTGTCTCCAGTGAAATGTCAACATTCCTTCAATTTTTGTTTAAAAAAATATACACATAAAACTTCTGAGCTGTAATTTTGCTATTAGGTTGCTACTCCATTTGGACTTACATCACAACAGTGAGGTTGAAAAAGTAACCAATCTTTGGATCTCTGGTTCACATACCAAGTAGCAGGGTCTTTTTCTATGACTACAGGCCTCATTACATAAAAGCAAAAAGAGCAATTGCTGAAAACTCACACTGTTACCAGGTTAAGGACACAGCAGGATAGAAAGCTTTCAGCTAAAGCTGTTGGTAGTTTAAAAATAAACCAAAACACACACAAAAAAAACCAAACAAAAAAAACAAAACAAAAAAAAAAAAAAAACACCAAAAAACCCAACAAGAAAATCACCAAAAAACCCAAACACCCACAAAACCAACAAAAAATACAACCAACTAAAGAAAAACAACAAACCACCACACATAGGAGCTTGTTTCCTTGACCCAAAGCTTAACGTACAATTCATATTAAATGGTGTAGCTCCAAAAGAGAAGATGGGAAAGAGACCAAGCTGAGCTTTTGATTCAGTGAGTACTTCATTAGGGCTATTTGAGAACAAACATTTTGAAGCTGGGGTATCTCCTCAAAACAATAAATTGGGAATTTAAACAGAAAATAGCAACAATATCTGCCTGTATCTTTTTCTAAAATGCAAAACAAATCCATCTATCTAACCCAGACCTGGTCTCATACTCTCCTTTTAAATAATTCTTGCTGCAGCACAGTGGCTTTCAGACAATCAATGCAACAGACAATCTTGCACAAAGCTCACATGGCAGTTTTTAGGCACTTCTGTTTTGTTGTTTAGTGGGGTTTTTTTGTTTATTTGTTTTTTTTGTGGGTTTTTTTTCCATAAATGCCATTGGAAAAGAGTTGATACCCATTACTGTATCAGTTTCTTTCCTTTATAAAATATGTAAATGCTTACTCAATTTACATTTTAAAACAGACATACACTTTACAGTCAGTAAACTGCAGTTTTTCAAGGACAAAATTATATCTGTGCAATTTATGAAGAAAAGATGTTTATATAGCTGAAAGAAAAGAACACAAATACTTCAATTTTCTGTTATTTATACTTCATAAAAAAGCACTAAGAATTTAAGTAGAGATTCACAGTACCAAGACAGAATAAAGAAGTGAAAGATTATTATTCTAAAGGTCACATTATCTTAACAAAGTGCCACTTTCTGACAGTGTGACACTGATATAAAAGTAATATACTCCATTTACCAGAAACTGCTCTATGAGATCCATGCCCTCTGCACTCTAAACAAAGAAATTAGTGATTTTCTTCAAAGGTCACGCAGCAAGCCTGTTATTTAAAATGAGGCATTTGCCAATGGCAGTAGGTATCTAAGAAATATCTGATCCAGACTCCGAAGCAAGTCTTAAAAATGCCACCAAAAAAGAAAGAACCTCTCCCCAGATTGCACGTTTTTGTGCCACAGGACAATTTCTTGATCTCTCACAAGGAAGCAGGCTGTGGCATTTCCACTACAGATCCAGAATCTGTTCTTATGACCAGAACATGTTTCTTGGAAGAAATGCTGTCTCCTTTTAGCAAGCACAAAAACCCAATAGAATCTGCTTTCCAAGTGCTACTTATGTGCATTTAAAAAAAATTTAAAAAAAAAAATAAAAAAAAAGGATGTAGAAATGAAACAGCAGCTATGTCCCTGCCTGGCTCCGAATGTGAAATCCTGTACATCAGCCTCAAAAGATAGACTTCTTACATAAAATACACCCAATGTTAGTTCATGGGAACTGTTCCATAACAACAGACCATGACAGCCTATTACTTAATGTGCCAGTGAGCTGATGTGACTCAGATAACAACACACGGGGACATTTATCGCTGCCTGGAACACACTATTTTTCCTACAAGAGTCTCTTTTCAAGTCCTCACGGCAAAGTAGCTGGTCTGCCAGCAAGAAGTGGACCTATATTTAAAGGTTATTAAAAGGGCAAGAATCAAGAAAACAATAAAGATCAGCTCTGCACAGCTCAATATTCAACACCAAAATAAATGTGCTGACATTTCTATATACAATGTGAAACTAACACGGAGATAAAAAGATAAATAGAAATGCATTTAAAGAACTGGATGCATTCTTTTTGTGAATAAGATATTTTTGCAGCAGTCATTTGCTATTCTGACCCTATCAAGCTTTTCACCTCCTCCAGATCCGTTAGAATTGTTTAACACTAAACAAACCAGCCAACTGGAGAAAGCAGAGTATCTCAAGGGAACCTGATCACTAATGCACCAGGAAACTTTATTTTCACAGAAACAGTTTATTAAAATGACACACCCTTGAATTCTCCTCTCTCTGAGTTCACTGGGCTAGTTCTAGCTGCATTTTAATGAAGATCTTTGGGAAAAAGCATCTCAATTCAAAAATATTATTTTGGTGAAATGGTATTAATCACATCTGTAAAAAAAACAAAAACAAACAAGCAAAACCACAAACCACAGTTTTCTTCCCATTCTACTTTTCAGTGTTAGACCAAAATTTTACTGGGCTACATTAAACTGTACACTTGTAAACTATGAAAATTAGTGAAGAGGAAGGAAATTAAATCTGCCAGGGCAGGATTCACATGCAAGATCTATTAAAGAGAAAGCTGGAATGACTGTGCCAGATTTTATATGAGAGAACTCTTAGGACTGCTGAAGAAACTGAGCAGTCTGTCTGCTCCTGTCTTGACCTAAGTACAAGTCCATAAAGTTCAGTGGTTCCCATGGAGCCTCAATTCCTGAGACGATTCAAAACCCAAATCCATCTCTTTATAATAATGATGAACTAATACATTGCAACCTGTAACCTCTGTCTTTCTCCTAACTCATATTCCTTCACACTCACTCCTCTCCCACTTCCTTGTTACAGTCACTCAGCTTTGTTCAGAGCATACAAGTATTTGGGGGGCAAAAGGGCAAACAGTAAGACTAAACATTTCTCTGCATCCTTGGAAGTATGTTCTCCCTTGGAGGGATGAGCTTCTGTTTCAAAGGCTGCAAACATATTTTGCATTGAGTTGCCACCATATGCGAACTGAGGAACCTAAATGCTACTTGAGGTATTATTAGACACCTCATTCTACGCTTTTTTTCAAGCTAGACAACTCTGAGCACCTAAAACTAAAGCTCTTTTTAAGAGATTCTGACTGCTTTATCTCATAAGCACCAAATTCCATTTTTCCTTCACAGTATCATCACAGGATGGTTTGTGTTGGAAGAGACCTTAAAGATCACCTAGTTCCAAATTACCTGCCACAAGCATGGACTCCTCCCACAAGACCAGGTTGCTGAAGGTCCTGTCCAACCTGGCCTTGAAGACTTCCAGGGATGGGGCACCCACGACTCCCCTGGGTAACCTGTTCCAGCGTCTCACCACCCTCACTGTAGATAGATAATTTCTTCCTAATATCTAGTCTACATTTAACATCATCCATCTTAAGGTCATTATCCCTGATGCTATCACTACAAGCCCTTGTAAAAATTCCATCCCCAGCTTTCTTGCAGGTCCCCTTCAGACACTGAAGACCTCAGTAAGATCTCTGCCAGAGCCTTCTCTTCTCCAAGGTGAATAATTTTTTTTAAAAACCAAGATGGTAATACTTACCTATCATTAAAATTATGAGGACAAATTGATTAGTAGTTGTAAAGCATATAATTTGAGATTATAAAATATAATGAAGAAGGTAAATCCAAAAATTATGTAGACCTCACGATTAAATACTGACAAGAAAAACATATTCATCTTTAATAAGTAATACTACTATTGTTTTCCACCAAATCAAGAGGGTTGGGTTTTTTTAAATTTCATGCTTCCCTAACTTTATTAATGTTAATTGTACTCAGTTCTGGCTATTTTCTACCACTTATTGGGAGAATAGACATAAATTCATTGCTTTATGATGAATAAGACCTAAATAGCTTTGTGACAAAGGACATCTATCCGTACAGTATGCTTCTGGGAAGACATCCTATGACACCCTTTATCTAGTTCAGTACTTCCCATTAAAAACCCTTCAGTCTCAGAGCAGAGGCCAAGGCAGAATGGAAGCAGCAGCCTGTGTCCAGAGATGTCTAAATGGCTGTGTCCCAAGAATGACAGAATGGCTAGGGCTGGAAGGGACCTCCAAAGGTCATCTAGTCCAGCCCCGCTGTAGTGAGCAGGGACACCCTCAACTAGACCAGGCTGCTCAGAGCCTTGTCCAACCTCACCTTGAATATCTCCAGGGATGGAGCCTCAACGACCTCCCTGGGGAGCCTATTCCACTCAAGGTAAAGAACTTCTTCCTGATATCCAATCTAAATCTACTCTTCTCTATTTTAAACCCATTACCCCTCATCCTTTCACTAGAGGCCCTTGTAAACAGCCCCTCTCCAGCCTTCCTGTAGGCCCCCTTCAGGGACTGGAAGGTGGCTAGTAGGTCTCCCCACAGCCTTCTCCTCTCCAGGCTGAACAACCGCATCTCCTTCAGCCTGTCCTCATAGGATAGATGTTTCAGCCCTCTGATGATCTTTGTGGCCCTCCTCTGGATGCACTCCACCAGGTCCATGTCTTTCCTAGAAAGAAATAGTCCCACCCACACCAATGAACTTTTGGGTCACATATGATAAATCATGACTTTCTACATTCTCTTGCTTAAGTATTCTGTCATTGCTGATAGAAATCTAAGCAATAATTAATGTAATATTAGCCAGAGTTGATCAACATCTTGCACTTATCTTTATCAACAATATTATTCTTTCTCTCCAATAACAGTTTTTAAGAGAGAAGAGGATCAACTTGGGAGTTATTCAAATGCTCATGTGATTTTGCAGTCTGTTATTTTAAATGTACTCCTAATAAATGTGAATTCTGTTGCATAGAAGTCTAGCTCTTTTAAGTGAGTTGAATGCTTTAAGATGTATATTAAAATTTACAACTGTGTTCTTCAAGGCACTGTATTAGAGTAAAATGATGAATCATACTACTACCTTTTTAGACAGCGAGGTTACATCTAAACAACAAATGCTGAAGTTGTGCTTTAGAAGAAAAAAAAATATAAGAAAAAATATAATTAAAGAGTGAGCCTATGTCAGCCAAATGCACAGCACTCCTACATGAAAGTCAAAGATGAATGTATTTATGTAGAATTCTCAATACTCTTTCCCCCTTTATTCTTCCTAAAATATTTGCGAAGCGAGGGCACGGAAGAGTTGTAAATCAGCACAATTCCAATAGCCTAATGTAGGAAGCTTTCTTGTATGGTTTATGCCTAACAGTGGGCTATACAATGAAAGTCTAATGTCTATAACTTAAAAGATATTTATATTAATCATGTAAAAGAACTGCAGAATGAGTCTTTAGTATATTGTACCTCTCAGTCATCTTGGCTTTAACTCCTGAACTAGCACTGGATTATTAGAAGAAAACAGCTGTATTTCCCTCATTCATTCTGTATTTGCATGACAGAGGAAATAATACACTAAGGAACTTGAAATATGTTACTACACTGAGTACTTATGGATGGATTGTGGTTTATATGT
Organism: Ceyx melanurus; assembly: GCA_024611195.1. Classification (NCBI taxonomy): domain Eukaryota; kingdom Metazoa; phylum Chordata; class Aves; order Coraciiformes; family Alcedinidae; genus Ceyx; species Ceyx melanurus. Next base: position 136,569 of record JANHGL010016620.1, read on the forward strand.
TAATCTTTTCAATATTTGCATCTCTGTTTGATAGCATTTTCCAAGCTTCCCAATAAAAGCATTTCTCTCAAAGAGCCAGACACACCGCTTAATATTATCTTACATTGATACCCAGTTCTAATTATGAACAAGCAAGGCAGATTATAAGTATTTCTACCTAAATGGGTGTAATGAGTCATCCTTCCAAGTTTCATTTGTTCTTATATAATGAAATGACAGTTAAATGTCGTAGCCACAGCTCTCTGAGGTTGCACACACCACGTTATGTTCACTGTATGCGTTGTCTTCTTCAGAAACAAACACATTTAAAAAATATTTGTCAGAAAAACTGAAGGAGAATATGTGAAGCTTTGTTTCCTTGAAAAGACAATTCCCCAGAAACAAGATTATTTTGTGAAGCTTTTGTTGTGGCTGAAAAGGCACCTTTGTACAAGAACCCCAGCTCAGTAACACCGTACACTGGACTTGATTATTTAGATTTAGTGTTGCTTTGAGTTCTTGCAATATTCAAAAAAGTGGTCAGCCATGTGAGTCAGTGTATTAGCAGAAATCTTTTTGGAACAACACAGATGTATTTTTCAAAACTCTTCATAACACCATTTCATAGAGTAGAAAAGTAAAATCATGTGTGCTCAGCTTGACTTCGCAAAAACACTTCAAACTTTCCAGCTCTTTTTTTCTTTCCCCTTTTTTAATAAAAGCACCTTTTGCTGCCAGTAATGCATCAAAAAGACTTTATTAACTAAACCACCATGATCTTAACTAATAAGAGAGATTAAAGAAAGTGTGCATCTGACCACGGCCAGCTGATAACCTTCCACTCTGGGGTTGCCTCTCCTAGACAGCAACAACCACAGCTCTTCCTGGTCCTGCCAAAGTGCTGTGTGCTGCCCTTCATTCCTACATCCTATGATATCATTTTAGCTTTCAACATTATTATATGATTCAACTGCCAGAAAAAAAGCCAACTTTCCAACATTCCCCTCCCTCTCACCTTGTTTTTATATGACATAAATATGTGCATCGTCTCAGAAATGAAGCCACCATTCTAACTATAGCAGGCTAATTGATTATAATATTTTCATCTGCTGGAAATGGAAGAATTGAATGCACAGACATCATTACCTAAACCTACTAACTGTGACAGAATGTGAAGGACCTCACATCCCTAAAGGCACACACACCACTGCATCAGAGACAAGCAGAGCAACAAACATCTTATTAAACAAGTGAAGAAAAGCAAAAGGCAGAAGCCTCCAGGGCCACGTTAATTATCTCAGGGTCGAAGTGGCTCAGAAGGCTGTCTCGCAGACTCCAAGGCAGTCAGATGGCAGTGCCAACACACTGAAGTCCCCAGGGTCCTGCAGTTATAGCACTGTCATATTTCAAATGATAGGTAATACTTACAAACATGCCGACACTAACCTCCTCAATTATATTCAATGTCAAGGTTTCTATGCTGCAGGAACTGCTAATTTTCAACTTACTTCCTGACAAAAGTTACTTTATCAAAGAAGAGAGCTTAGGGTATCTGTTGCAAGACACTGAAGATCTTTTTTGACATTCACATTGGGAATAACATCCTTCATGCAAGTTCTAAAACGATGAAATAAATATTGTCCTTCATCAAGCATATAAAAAATCCCAGCATACTATATTTGCTTTGCTGACAGACAGCCCCTTTGCACGGAAATCTCACTCTACTATTAAGTGTGAGCAAATATTCCCTTGGTGTTTATCTGAACTTCCTCTGAAGAAAAAAGGCCCATGCCAGTATGGTCTATTGCAATGCTCCAGGAAGCAAGACTAAAAAGACAAGAGTGCCCTCCACCAGACCCCATGAGCAGCCATGCCTGCCATGAAGCAATTTAAGTGCAATTACCAAGAGGAAAAGCAAGCACTGAATTTAAAGTGAAGACATTTGAATATGTAAACATGATTCCATGTTTATTCTCATATTCGCTCTTTGCAGAATTTAACTGAAAATACAATTAAATGAACTTGATTTGGCAGTTACTATAGAAAAGAGATCAGGTGACACAGATATGGCTACGGGTGAAGGAACATGGTCTCATTAGAGCTTTCTATCTGCTCAGACTTCTCCCACTTGCAGTCATTAATATGAACTGGAGACAGATTCTGCTGCGAGTTGCACCAATTTAAAACCAGAGCAACTCTTATCTGGCCTCCAATTTGCATTAATGGTCAGAGGTGGCACACTGAGATGAAGCACGATGAAGGCAGACACCATGCTCGGAAGGAGAAGGAGCATAACACTAGCAGAGAGGCTCTGAATTTAAAGGGACACAATCAAATGTAAAAGGACACTTGTCCAAAATAGAAAAAAAAAAAGCTAGAATAAAAAAATAGCATTTAAAAACTTTTTTAAAGTATTTCAGTTACTTGTTGTGTTGTTTTGGTTTTTTTTTTTAGTTGAATACAAGCAAGGTTTCCTTATTATTTTTGTTAATATTTACAGTGCAACAAGACAAACACCCAAAATACTATATTCCTACAGAACATGCCTGGGTAGCATTTGACATTTTAGCAGTTACTTGTTCAAATGCTCAGATTATGAGAATATTAGCTCTCCTCTAGCTTCCCTTCTTACACTTCAGAAAAAAAAGGCAAATATAATGTTTAATATGTGAGCAGGAACACAAGAAATGCCATTTGTACTGGATAGAAGTAAGAAGCACTCTGGGTTAGTTTTCCATCTTGTGTTCATCTGGCAATTTCTGGGCAGCTTTAGGAGGAAAACTATTACTTTCCTGCATCTCATGATCCTAAAACTCCTTTGTAATGATGCCTATATCACCCATGTTAACACTGAACTAACCATCAAAGCATGCTGAGGTACTAAAAACCACAAAAGTTTATTCCACCACTTTATAAACTGGGTGTGGAAGGGTTAAAGAAGACAAGCCAAAAACATGAGATTTCTACACATGCCTTTCCAACTCTATCCAGATGAGGACATTTTCCAATTGATCTGACCTATCCTCTTCAAAAGAGCTGCTGGAGTAATAATCCAATATTCACTTTCATGAAAGGGAATATTTCAGCAACAAGAGTAGCCATTTTTGGCAATATATCTACAGATCCAGGCCTTGAAATATTTGCTGATCCAGCAGATGGGTTTCATAAAGCACTATGCTCTTGTGGGAAAAAAAAAAATTACAACCAAAAAAGTCTAAAGCCCACAAAATAAAACTGTCCTCCACCCAATGTCATCCCCGTCACTAGCCCAAGAATAAAATCAAGGGTCAGAGATTTCATAAGGAAACAACACACACAAACTAATAATATTCAGCATTCACATTAACTCCTGAGAGGTCTGAGGCCATTTTGTGAGTACTCAACTCTTTTTCATCACTTTTATCCAAAACATAAAAATTCTGCAATCATTTTCCATTAACACCACTGGCTTCTAAAGTCAAGATGTATAAACATGTATTAATAACCAGCTCTGCTTTCACTGCTGGCACTGACGAACAGAACCTCTTATACCTCTACCTAAACATACCAACACATCAACATTTTCCTCCCAAGCTTAGTTTCTTCTGAAAAATGTTCCAAGTGAATAACAAAAATGAGATAGACAAAGGAGCTGTACAAGAGAAATGAGTTAGACTTGTGCTATTTAGGATGTTCAGCTTTTAGTCCTTCTCCAAAGATGTAGTGCTTTCATATTTGCAATATAATATGTATTTGGTAATATAAAAGTGTAATAGTTATCTAGAAGTATGAAAAAGTATTTTTTAAAAATGGGATAATACTTTTTGTTGCTTGCCAGGATTCATGGGAATTGTGGGGCTTTCATTAATGACTTCAGTATTTTGCTGTGTAGACCTTTTCCATTTGCCATTTTGTTACTACAATAATACTCTTTTGTGTTGGTCTGGCATGAATTGAGTTGACAACTTCTCATATAAATTTAGATGTACAATAGTACTACAGAGCTATTCACATTTTAACTTGAAAAGATAGCAATGCTCTGAAGAGAACCAAGAGAATAAGTACTTTCCATCAGTCTTTTATCTTTGAAGAAGCCAGGGTATGTTCAATTCAGTGGTATGGGGGCACAGAGGAGTGATTCTTTTTCTTGCCTTTATTTTTTTAATATGGAAGCTGAGTAGGTAATACCACTCTAACAAGATCTGAGAAAGTAAAGGTTACTTTGGCTTAGGAGAATTCAAATAAATGTCTATGGAATAATGACTGGAGGTGAGTTGGAAATTAAAATCATATTAAAGGTAGAGAATTGTTCTCGCATTAAGAAAAGGTATAATTTCGAAGAAGTTCACAGGGTGGAGTGCAACTGGTATGCAAGGAATCCATTGCACAGTGGGCCCCTGGACAACACTGCCTGCCAACAGCATGGGGGGTGAAGACCCCCCAGCCAAGCTCTATGAATCACAGCAGAGATGGGAACTTGATGGTCCCATGGGCCTGATAAGATGCCTGTTTGCCACCCTGGGCCAACAGTCTGTCATTTCCTGACAAAGTGCTTTCCTTTGTGTGAACTTTGCTCATTATAATGTCATTATAATACCCAAACACGTCTCTATCCCAAAGGCAGCCTGCCTCCAAAGCATGACCACCCCTCACTGAGCTTTGCTGTGTATTTTCTTCAGCTAGCCTTTAAAGGGCAAGTGAGAGAAATATATACCACTCATAATAAAGGTGTTTATAAAAAGAGTCACTCCAGCTCCACCTTGAAGGTGAAAAATAACATAAAAATGGTTTAAGTAAGGGAGGACGGCAGGGCAGACCTCATCCTGGACAAGCCAGGGCAGATACTATTGCTGACCATCTCTGACTCTGCAGATCAGTCAACGGGCTGAATCTGCCTCACCGCAGGGACACCTCTGGGTAAGATCTGGACTGTCCATTTCAGGAAACTTAGAAACTTTACTGAGCTGCTCTTTAATCTGACACGTTTTGTGCATCTGCACATGCTCTGCAGACTGAATTTATCACCAGCAAGCCCCAAGAACCTGCACTGCTGCTGCTCTCAATACACTGCACTATTCACAATGTCAGTGGCAGGAGTTCTCTCACTGGGCACTGCCAGCTCCTCACTGGCTCCTGAGAGCATGGAGTAGGAATGGGGAGCGCAGCACTGGTACTGGATCCAAAGAGTTCACAGACACTGGATGTAACTGGACTCACAGTGCCAAACTGGACATCACTCAGAATCAAAGCCCAGCTGCCCTAAGCCCCTCTGATATGTGAGGAATAGCTGGAACGCAACCAGGCTTATTTTCTGCCAAATTACTTTACCCTCTTTATACAACATCTTTTCTCTTTTAAAAATGGATTTAAAAACACAGCAAAATACTGAGGTCATTAAGGGAAGCCTAACAGTTCCCACAAATCCTGACAAACAGAAATTATTTTCTCATTTTTTAAGATACAATTTTCATACTTTGAGATAACTGCTATACCAAATACGTATTATATTGCAAATACTAAAGTGATACATCTCGGGAGAGGGACTAAAACCTGAGCATCCTAAATAGCATACGTTTCTTGGCAGATTTCGTGTGTACCTACTGTAGCCCAACAAAATCGTTATGCATATGTTACAATGACAGGTAATTTTACACACTAGCAGACACTTGCATGAACTTTTTTTTTTCCTTTATGCAGATGTAGGTGTGCCAATTTATAGGTGACAATTTTTTTCACTATATACTACCATTTTTAATTTTTACTCTATTAATCATACTATTTTCCCTTCCAACCCCTAACACTATATGATTCTATGATTTTAGCAATCTCTGTGTTTTCAGGAAAATTATACCCACTGCAGCACTCCTCAAAGCCACTGAAACCATGGCTTGGTTTAGGTACCAAAAGGAAACTGAAGAGGTGTAGGAACATCTTTATTCTTGATTTTTTCAAATGCTTATAGTTCAGTTATACAAAAACTTTGGGGAAATGGAGGCAGTAAACCTCACGGCAAAATGTGCAAAGCAACATGGTGTTTTTTGCAGAGTGCTATTGCTGTCCCCAAGGCTTAGCAGGGTTCTACAGCACCAAGGTTATGGCTTACACGCCCACAGCACAACACTAAATCGTGCTTTAAATGGCCACATACTGTGCTACTGTAGAGCTGAGCCAGAGCATCTAGACAGATAATGGTATATTACACACTACAGACAGACCCAAAGCAATTAACAGGTTTTTAGCCTGTAAAGAACCTGGACGTAGAAAAGTGTAGACAGTTGTGCTCACACAACGTGAACCATATATGCACCATAAAAGATTTGCTAAAATGGCTGTTATTTACTCAGCATTTCTTAGGACTGCACATGCAGATGACTCTGAAACTGTTGATAGATGCAACATTCAGATTACGATCTGAAGACCCGGCCCAAAGATTGAATAAAAGAGCAACTTTCTTGAGACTAAAATAGATGTCGCATTCCCATAGCCAACTCTAATCCAAACTGCATTTCCAAATGATGATGCTTCCCCACATAGATTAACATTAAGAGCTGTTCAGGTCTTCTATCAATACCAACCCCACTGAAAAGAGGCCTTGCACAACAGACGTACTTTGCTCACGCTGCAGCTGAGTGCCTGCAGCCCGAGCTCCCAGGCAGCTCTGCACCATACTAAATCCTTTCAGGGCTGTTGGTGCAGCAACTTCAAAGACAGAAGCCAACAGCAGACATTAAAAGAAAGAGCCTGGAAACTGGAATATTCCTAATGCTGTCTGTTTGTTTGGTTTGCTTGTTTTTTTATTTTTTCTTTTAAAGGAAGAAGTGTTTCAAAGTCAGGGATTACACACAATCATCATTACTGACTGAAGGAGAAAGGAAGCTAAAGAACAACATCCCAAAGTAATTTCTAAAGCACTGCTTTAAAAACTCCCATAGCTCATACAATTTTAAAGGACAACGCCTGCTGTGAGACAGCCTATCTCATACCTTAATAACACATTAAAAAAACACTTCATAAAATCCATCTGTATATCTAGTGTGGGTGGCAACACAAGCTCGATTCTCATCTCTCTTTTTGTTGTGTATCACTTAGAAATCTCACCGGATCCACCCTACTACCCATTGCTCCAAAATATATAGGTTGCTCCGACAACCAAAAGCCTGTACTTTGTACTGTCAGATAAATATAATTTTGTCAGCCTAGACAACCTGTTGCCAGCTATTACAAAACAAAACTGCACAAAGCAAAGGAAAAAAAACAAACCAAGAAACAAAACACCACCTCTTTTCCATGCCTACTTTTATTTCTTGAGATACTCAAGATTTTAGAGTTCAGAGGAATACCTGAGACAGCTTTTGTTTCACCTTTTGCATATAGAACAATGACTTTTCTTACTTGATAAGAATATTATTATTACTTTTGTATTCTGGTTTATGAAAATAAAAAATTGATAAGATGGCTTAAAACTCTGCTTAATTGTAAAGCCATATCTCTTTGTTGTTGTTTATTAACAAAAAACACCGTTCTGACATATATTGCAATTGCATTGATATTGTAAATTAATAAAATTAATTTTGAACACTATGATTCTTCAGAAACTTCCTAGACAGCCACAGCCACCAATCAGAACAGCCTAGCCCTCAACATAAAATAGAGGAAAGCACACAGCTATTTTTATGATCTATAAAATACAAGAGAAAAATATCACAAGAAGGACAAAGAACCATCTATGCTTTGCCCATATCTGGGACTAAACTCTACTAGTTGCTCTAACACTCGATGACACCTCCCCAGGCAAGAAGGGCTATCATGAAGAGAACACTCACAGGTTGAAATGACAACAGGTTTAATGAAACAGCCAAACTAATACCAACATCAGTATAAACAAAGTTATAAACAGCCCAGTGGTCACAATACACAGGAAGGTATCCTCAGGTGCAGGAAGAGGAGCAGAGACAGGAGGAGTCTATACAGGAGACCCTCCATCTGCAGCAAACTTACCCCTTTATACTGTGCACAACATTTTTGGTCTGGGATTCACCTCAAGTCAGTTGCCCTGACTGACTCCAAATTGATAATGGCCTACAGGATTCCATCCCAGTGAAACCAGGATGAGAACACTTATGCATCAAGGAAAAGACCAGAGGCCCAGTCTCCATCATGCCTGAAGCCCAGCAACAGAAGGGCTTGCCCGCTGCAGGAAATGACTGGCATGTGCTACTTCACAGTTTCCAAAACTGCTATTAAAAAACACAATAAAATATAAATACTGTAGTTCAGCCCAGTCATAAGTGCTATATAAGCAATGTGCTGCAAAGTAAGGTTTCTCCCAAATTCTAACAAAAGAATTGACTTAGTTCCCTCTCCTCCCTTGTTACTGCATTACAGATAGCTACAGATGTACTTTTTAGTATCATTTGAAGTATTCAGTTTCCACAAAAGAAAACAAATCACCTTAAGAAACAAGTTGGGGTTTTTTTCCCCTCACAGTAATTGTTGAATAAATCAAATGACATTTACAATTTTATAAATGTAAACAGATTTTTATTTTCCTTGACCTACACAAGGAAAAACCCCAGTCTCAAAAATTCAGTGGTGTGTGGCTGAATGTGAAACCAAAATCCTGGGGCTAATAACCTTATTTAATGCCATAGCAGTGAACAGTTGAGCACACACACAAATATCATCTTCTCTCACCTCAACTCAGACATGTCCGTATGAACATCAATAATCACAATTCTATCTGGGGCTGCAGTGTTTGGTCATTTTTCCAGTGACTATAATCATGATTCAGTGAGCTTCCCCTGAGTGCTGGCAGGTGCACAGTCAATGTCCCATGGTATTTAAAGGATTGATACCTGCCCAGCCCTTCTTTCCCCCATGAACTGTCTGAGCCCTCAAAACAAACCACATCACATCAGCAAGACAATGCCCAGGAAAGCTACTGCAAACCAGGCTGCTCCCCTCTGTGGGAGCAACACCAGGAAAAGGGGAGATGCCATATTTCTGATTCCTCCAAGGCAGTGATTTGGGTTATGATTGCAGAAGCACAGAAACATCAATGGTCAGCTTTGTAAGAATGGATGTGTATATACATTTTATAAATATGTATATGTGTATATATATACATATATACAATATAAAAAAAAATAAAAAATCTTATATACATTCCAAAAGTTAAGGTGCATCATCATGCTTCAGTGCATTGGACTCTGACTAACCAGGACCTATTAGTGAGTGTCTCAAGGCTTATTCAGAAAGAAGTTTCTCCTGAGAAGGCAGCAATTTTATTCTTCAGCACTTTTACCCGCCTATTACTATCACTAAAGTTCAGCAGCACTCATGTGATAAAACTCGTAATGACTGTTTTCTCATAAGGTAATGGACTTAAATATTATTTAGGCAGAAACAGATTCTTTCCTTCACAAATGCGATGGAAATAATCTGCAAGTACTTTAATTTAGAACCACTTACAATGTAAAATTTTTTCAGACTGTGGCTTCACTCTAGCATAGTATAAAAATTCATATTAAAGATGACTCTGAAATATTTGCAAGCTGTAATACCATGCCAGTACTGAATTTAATGAAATCAAACCCATCGCAAAAGAGCCTGTTAGCTGATTATTCACCTAAGCAGTAAGCCATGGAAAAGTATTGTTGCTATCTCATAGCCAGAGTTGTATAAAATACTTGCAGCTGATGAAAGAGGGTATCCTGCATGCAAACAGCTTCATCTTTCCTTATTACAAAGTCAAAAATAAATTCTCCACATTTTACAGTTCCCTGATCACAAAATGGTAGAGGTTGGAAGAGATCTCCAAAGATTATCAAGTCCAACTCCCTTGCCAGAGCAGGACAAAACTAGAGCAGATCAACATGATATGTCCCTTTTCCAGCAAAAGAATTATTCCTTTTATAGAAAGCCTGGGCACATGAAAGTTAAGGTCAATTCCCCTAAATATTTACTATACATCCACTTAACTCAATATCCAAATATCTAATAGGCAAAAACCATACTGTAGCATTGTGTGGGATATGGGAGTAAAGGCTACCATGGAGATGTTCTTAAAACCTGTCTCTTCAATACATAATAAATGGGGGGGAAATGGCATTCTGTAAAGCACTTGTGTTGGCTTGGTTGGAAAATGGTGGGTTTGCTCTGTTCTATTATTTTCTTTGCTTATTAAAAAAAAAAACAAACAACAACAAAAAACCCACACAATCCCAAACTCCTAATATTGATTACTCCTTTGTGACAACAGAGCTGAGAAGGCTTAAGGAGGAAATCTGACGTCCTTCAGAAGAAGGCAAGCCCATAGGGGCTTCGCAGGCCCCAGGCGAAGGCAGCAGCCTGAGGTGCAGGGCAACAGTCTCAGCAAGCTCATGGATAAGACATTGACCAGGACGTGCAATGAACAATTCATCATCAACTGGGGCAGCTCCCAGCAGATCTGCCTACTGAAAAGACACAGCTTGCAGGTCAGCAGCCCTGAGCTGTGATTATGGAAAAGTCCCCTCCCAGCACCTGGACACAGTGGGATGGGCCACAGAGCAATGGGCGTATTTTAGCCCATCAATGGGGCTCCAAACTAGAAGGACATTTTCTGTGGAGGAGGAGAGTTGGTAGCTGCCTCCAACAGTCCTTCAAAGCCACAGTGCACGCTGCAGGACTGGCAGTCTTGCTCACATTCAAATATGCCAAAATGAGATATTGCCATGTTTCCTTTTGTTCCTCTTGCCAGTTACATTAAGATTAACTGATGGTTGGGATTTGACAGATGACAATTTATTCTCCCCAGTTTCTAGGAAAATAATTGACTGGTGGAGGCTATGCTTTTGTCGTTTGCTTTTTTTAAGGAATTATTTTGTTAGTAGGGGACTGCTTGCTGTCTACTGGTGCCTGTAGAAGAGTCATATTTGTAAGAAGAGCAGCAAGACATGTTCAAGCTTGTGACAGGCATAGTCTGCTGATAGGGGCAGGGAGATACAAGTCTTTTATGAACATCAGAATTCCGTTCCAGCAGAGAACTTAAACTTTTATATCTTCTAGCAATTTCTCAAAAGGATTAATACTTCTATAAATGAAACAGCTGCCCACACAAAAATTAAAGCAGCTATTGCTAGCACTTTATACTTCATCTATAAAGGCACAAAAGGTAGCGAGAAGTTTTGTACATATATTTATCAGGGAAATAAATTGAGCCAGAAAGCAGTTTTCTGACTTCTGAAGACATTTGCTGTTCGTGGATGGCAAACATTAAGCTTTACAGCTTTCTGATGAAGCTACATGTTATGTCTCTGAAAGCCAACTGTGTCAGAAAAGTGATCCTGTAGGTTTCCTGGAGGAGCCTAAGAACACAACAAAAAATCCACTAACCAGGAGCACTAGATTTTGACAGAGACAGCACAGCTTCCTCCCACTAGTGATGCTGATGGATGTTTGCTGTGCCAAAACTGACAGTGACAAAAGAGGCTTTAACATGAAAGAGCCTTTCCAGTCCCTCTTGACACATCTGGAAAGGCTGATACTGACAAGAGAGTCAAATATTATGAATGATTGACATCCCTAAAACAAACAGGGAAGTGGTGTGTCTTCAAAGAGCAACCACTATCACTGCTGGTAGGATTTTTTGTTAATGGTTGTTGCCATGACTGGTTTTCCTGCCTGTGGCTTAGAGGACAGACAAGTGTTTCTTCACCCTATCTTTCTCTCTGCTGGCACCAGCCCAGCCCTGCCCTTGCTTCTTAGCTCAAAGAAACCAAAAACAGTTATGCTGGGATCCTTAACATAGAAAAGAGACTTTCTTGAACTGGGATGTTACTCACTACATATACAATTCAGGAAAATATAAAAATTCATGTGAAAGCAAAGGCAGAACAGAGAAAGCAACAAATTGTAGGGGACTGGCCACTGTTCTCATGTCCTGTTTTATTCCTGCCTGGTAAGCATGTCCCTGTTGTCTCCAGTGCCTTTTCTCCAATCTCACAGCAACACTCAGCTTTGTCTTCCTAGGGTGAAATATCCAAGCAAGCGATGAAGAAAAATGCATTGGTACATTTTATGTCCATCTCAATCCTGAGTGGTGGTCCACCACTGTTTGAGAAGTCCTCTGCGGAACCCTAATCCCTAATGCAGCGCAGGCAGCACTATCCAATAGCTGACCTGCCTGTGGTTTCCCACACCACATCTCAGTTCAGGCCATAGGTAGTGGCAAAGTAACTTGAATTTCTTGAGAAAAGAACCATAGTGTATTTTGGGCAGAGATTAGTACCTGCTGCAAATATTCAGACAGCAAATAAAAGTCAAATTTATACTTGCTAAGGATCTAGTCCACCAAGGAACAGAATAAATTCAGCATTCAATTAAGGAAACAAGAACTTAATTTTAGCGCAGATTAGGATCATGACGTAAAACACAGCATCCTACAATCTATCACAGTTAACATGATTTTAATGGATCATTAGAAATGCTTATTGAACCTATGAGTTTCTGGGCACTATTTCGAGATCAGTAATAAAAAATAATTCATTCTCTAGTTACCTCCTAAAGCAACTTAGCATACCACAACTGATGAAGAATTATAGTCTACTTGAGAAAAGATACTTAACTCCTTACAATGCAGCAGTGAAAGATGCCTGATCAGAGATTAAATTTGAAAGCTTTGAGTTTGATGGGCTTTGAGAATACCCTTATGTAAAATATTGTATTTTATATTCTTATTTTCTTTCCAAAATGATTGTTTTTCAACAGATTTCCTAATTTGAGCATACAAGCAGAAAAAATGTCAGTATTTCTTTCCAGGTATGTAAAATTTGTAACCATTTATCACAGTGCAGAACCCTGGATAAAACACTGCATAAATCACATACCTAGCTCTATCTGCAGCTAAAGAATTTATATACATCCAGAATCAGACATCAGGGTGGCTAATTATGAAGAACTCTTTTTGAAGTCAACATGAATCCTCTACAGTTACTTGCATCCACACATACCCTCCTTGCAGAGGAGTTCTCCTTCCTACTCCGCTGCTTTAATCTGTCTTCATATTTATGATGCTCTGAAGAATTTTAATAAATATTCTATATGGTATCCATAAAGCAGATAAATTTATTAACTAACAGTCAGCACAAAAGCCTCTAAAACAGCATCCACTCTTCTTTCACACATGATCGTCAAGTTCAATACCACAATAAAGGTTAAGTTTATTAAGCATTAGAGAGATCTGAGCTTTCAGCAAACCACTCTTTTACTTTTCCCTCCTCTTTTTTTGGGTTGCTTTTTGTTGTTTTGGTGTTTTCTCTGTGTGTTTGGTTTGGGTTTTGTTGTTTTGGGTTTTTTTTTGTTGGGGAAGGAAAGAGTAATAAAAGGTGCACAGCTAAATGGTGACCTTTAGAAGTACTTTGTATTCCTTGAAAGGATATGTGCTGTATTGGATTGTTAGTTTTTATATGATTAATTAATCTGGCAAGCTAACTGATAATTTTTGCTAGGTGAGAACAATGAAGTAGATTGTTTACCTTTAAATAAATTCTGTAATAAATGCACACCAAAGATGAATACCTGCACTGCTTTATCACAGTAATGTACTTTTTTTTTTTTTGAGATACATTTTTAAACATAAAACAAATGCATCCACTTGGGTAAGTTATCTGAAAGCATTCTATAGCATATTTTTTTCAGGCAGCAAGTCCTTCATGGATATAAATCACCATCACCAAATAATAAAGGTCTCCTATTTACCACGATGACAGATGTCATGGAATCATCAACAGCCCTGGCACCAGCAAGCTAACACATCTCAGTTTGGGATTATTGCCTGTGCACAATTCCTACTGGAATGCAAGTTCCACACAAACAAAAAAGCATTTAGTGGGTGAAAAGCCAGCACTGTTAAAACTGCTCATGCTGCTCAGCCTTTACTTGTACTAGCATCTGTGTACATAGGCATAAAAGTCTTTCACAAATCTGACCCTCAGAATTTAGACATTAGTATGCAAGTACAGAATCGTAGAGTGGTAGGTGTTGGAAGGGACCTCTGGAGATTGAGTCCAACTCCCCTGGTGTGTTCACTATAGAGTCCCTTAGGTGGAAAAGACCTTTAGGACCATTGAGTTCAATAATAAACCACATTGCCTAGCCCATCAGAAACTGTGGAAACAGATGATGAGGTCCTTCAGCTGGGTTGGCTCTTGTCTGTCATGTCCTGGTGCCTGGATGAGGCCATCAGTACTGATACATAGGGAACTTGTTAGATACACTGTTGTCACATAAGCAAAGTAAATAAGATATGAATGCTCTAATCCTGGCAAAATGTTAGGTGAGAAGCATCTCAAGCACAAAGACTTAATAGTACATTAAGCAACATTTGATCTTGCTGGCAGCAGGAAACAAATTCCGTTCCATAAGCTTTTTCAGATACCATGTCACCTGAGATTTCTGCTAGAAAACATCACTATAAACAGTGACTTGACCCTATTTGGGTTCCTCACACAGACCCATTGGCAAAGGTTTGGGAAGGGCAGTGCTAAAATCTGTGAGCCAACAGTTCCCATTTTGGTGTTGCACAATGTAGGAGGCAGCAACAGATTTTTAATTCAGAGACTGAACTAATTAATTTGTTGTTGATTTTGGCAGCCAGAAGCATTTTTCAATGAAAGATAAATTAATTCTTTGTTAAATAACAGTGTTTTTCTTCCCAAGTGCTAGACTCAATGGGCAAGAGTCTCCCTCAACTCACACCCCACCCCAAAACAAATCCCCCAAAACTACTCTTTTAACAGTGTGATTGATAGAAAAGTATAACAGATAAAAGCATCAACAGAAAAGCCAGAGTTCCCAAGTGACTCTCCTTTAGCCATGGTTTACAGAAATCAGTGGGAAAGGAACAAAGGGAAAAGACAACCTGAGTTCAAGTCCAAGTGCTTTGAATGCCTAGACCAGAATCCTGGCAGGAGGGAAAAACAACCACACAGGATTTTAGATTTGTTGTGTTTCTTTCAGGAAACAGCTCCAAGACCACAGTTGCCTTTCCTGTTCAAGCCTATGGACCATCTGGGAAACACATTTTATTTTTGGTAAAATTCTGTTCCAAGAAGGCTTTGAATTGCTGGGATCTCGCCTCCTTGGCTTTGGAAAGATAAATCAAGACTGTTCTGTTGATAGGAAAGGGCAGAAAGGAATCAACATGACAGGAGGAGGAGGAGGACATGTTGTAAATGAGAAGCATGTTTGCATCAGGTATGAAGGAGAAAAACGCATATTGATGTCTTTTACAGTGGAGTTATACTGACAGTATTTTACCATTCTCATAACTGCAAATGAGGAGCAAGATTAATTTTACAGCAGCAGATTCTCTCCATGACTTCTAGAGAATTAGATTAAATTAATGTTTCAGTTGTGCTTAATCTAAATTTGTCTTCTAAACTGGAGGCAAATGGTTTCTAATCACTATTTCTGTACTGTCTGATCTTAAAGTTTCATCAATTTTGATTCCCACCAATACGATTAAACTCTTAGTCAGGCAAGAAAACACTGTTAGTAAGCAAATCAATTTCTTTTAGAACTCTCTCATGTACTACCAGTTAATAGTAGTAACTTCTTCAACCAAAACAGTAAAAATACACTGGTATCGAACTTATTTTCTAGTTATATACTCACCTGTGAGCGTGCAATATTTTTTCCCTCTCATTCTGCCTGTCCCAGACTAGCAACATACAGGACATAAATTTGAATTTCCATCTATACAACTCTTTACAAAGAATGGGCTGTTAGAATCATAAACTGCCAAATAGTGTAATTTTAACTTATTTAATGAAGGATGGAATGAATTTCTACTTTATAAAATGTAACTCCAATTAATACTGAGGATAAAACACCCTGCACTATTCTCAAAAAGTAATAAAACATCTGGGTTTAACAATAATCTGGCAGGAGAGTAATATACATAACAGAAATAAAATTCCTCATTGCCATTCATCATGTTCTATCTTTAAAATTATACTGGCCTCACTCATTAATTACAGATAATAGATAACTAAATTGTATCACCACGCCCTGGAAAGCTGGCACACCAACTGCTACAAGAGCATAAAACCATTAAGTTGGCAAGATCCCTTCTCTGTCAGCAGCAGGATTTCACACTACAACCCTCTGTCAGTCATTTACCTTCAGCTGTACTTCTGAAATATATCCATTTTATGCATTACAGCTGGGTCTAATAGGTGAAAACAACTTCTCAGGGTGGGGCAGGGGAATTAAGGGATTCCTGGGCACTGCTTTCAAACAAACAAGTAAATCACCTGCCAGCGGCGCAAGGTACAGTGAACTCTGCTGCTTTGAGCTTAATCCTTTTGTTGTACAGGTATGCTAAACATACTGGAGGATAAAGTCTGTCTGTTACCTTAATACATCTACTTAATTTAGAGCAAGTGCACAGTGTAAGCTCTGGCATTTTAATGAGACAAGACTCAAGCACCCCCATAGGTGCTGAGGCACTGCTGCAGCAACAGCTTCTGACAAAGCAGCACATCTTGGAAAAAACAAACCAATATGGAACTTCAACCCCAGCTATCAGCCCTGACACAACACCACAGAACTCCAGACAATGACAGCTTCTGGGAACTTACCCTCTTCCCAGTACTGCCCCACACCAGGACCAGCAAGTTTTACTCTTTGAAGCAAACAAAAGGGATGTGCTCTCCCCAGTCCCTTGCCATCACCTCTCCATTGCTGGTGCCTGCTATCTCCTTAACAACCACTCCCTTAGGACACTCCAAAGGTTTGGTGCATCTGATTCCTCAGCTGGCCCTGGTTTTAGGTAGCTGCCTCCATCAGTTGAAGTCCTGAGCTGGAAGGATTAAGGACCAAATCTCTCCAGTCAGTACATTCCCCAGGTGTCAGTCCCTTCTGCACCCCTGAAAGGGCAAGGACAAGGATTCCATGTCACCCCATGCTCCCCTGGGCAAGGAGAGGAAGCTCTGTGCCTTGCACAAACACTTGCAAAGAAAATGGTATTTATTCATGAAATGACAATCCATCCTGTCCTGCTTAGCAACAGTTTTCCCCCCCACTGCAAAGCATTAATAATGTATTTTTATCTACTTTCAACACCACACCTGTGTGATAAAATTTTTAATTCTTTTGAAAAATAAACTCTGCCTCAAGTGAGGATAACTCCTGTACCACACCAGTAGATGTAGGGTTTTGACAGCTGACCGGTAATAAACAATCAAAGATTTGAACAAAAGATAAAAAACTTGTCTGGGGTACCATTTCTGCCAAGGAATTAAATGGGAAAGTGAGGAACAGCAAGGCAAGAGGATAAAATACCATTGACTTAGAGCAAAAGAAGTCTGCAGCTGACACTGGCTTGGAAGGAGGGGAAAAAAAAACTAACAAACCACAATCACACAGCTGTTATTTCTACCTACTAATACACAGACCAGATTTCAGAGGAAATCCTCCTTCTGTACACATTTAAGGGTGACAAGAAAGCTTAAACTGTCACAAGCATTTGATTAGTACATTACAGATGGAATCTAAAACTGGTAAGTTAATATTCAACAACTCCCCGGGGTATCAGACTCCCATGAATACATCTCCTTTACCTGGGCCAATCAACCTACATTCATGCTTTCCCACCACCTGACACCTTACTCTGCTAGTAAAAATAAATAAATAAATAAATAAATAAGTAAATAAATAAATAAATAAATAAATAAAATTAGTAAATGGGTCTGGCAATTTTAAGCCCAGATTCTTTATGAAGAGTTTCTTTAATCCAGCAAGACAGACTGTGTTCTTTCCTTCTGAAAGGAGAGGTTAAGTCCTTCAGAGCTTAGTAGTGCCAGAGTATGAGCACTGAATAATGGAATAATCAACTAGTGACTAGTGTAGTATGATGCTGGGAAGAATTACAATTCAGAGGAACAGATTTGGATTATGAAGTCACACTGAAGGCTGAGAGGGTTCCCTGTGTCTTTAGAAAGGGGTCTGTCTGAGACGCTTAGGTGAAAGCAGTACTTTGTACATGTGTTAGCACAGCACAGCATGAAACTATTGCTATGGACTGTAATATTGATGGGTTTTTTTTCCAAACAGGTTTGTGTTACTTGACATGGGAGTGCTCTGGAAGTTACATGATAGCAGAAAACTGCTCTGACAAACTCAGCCTGCCATAAGACAATAGGTTTCACCAATGTGCTCACTTTGGGAGATCGCCGTCCTGCATTGTAATTGCACCAGCATTTGCAGTTTGCAGAGCCCTAGACAGAAAGAAACTCTCCAAGGAGACTTGCTCTTAGCTACTTGTATGCAGACTTGCAAGGAAAAGAAACCACAGCTAGACAGTGGAAGGTGGCACATAGCAAGACACGCCACAAAAAGCCCCACAAGATTATACCCCCAAAGCAGGGTTAATATTGTTCATGTTCATATTAATCTGTCTGAAACAGATCCCGTTTAAAACCTCAGCAATCTTTTCTATAAAACTACTTGGGGGAAAAACTATGAAGAATGCAAGTCTCTCTCAACCCATGGCAACAAGCCCAACAGCACTAAGCAGCAAAGAAAGTGTGCTGATTACCCAGTAGAGCCTGTTGTTTATGAAGAACAGATCACAGCAGGTTAAGTGCAGCATGGAAAGGGAATGGCATTTATGCAAAATACAGCATAACAACAAAAAGGAGAGAGCAAGTCTTGGGCACAGAAACTGGATTCAGTCATGTTCCATTTTCCACAACAGTATGTGACCTCAGTTTTATACAATTAATCAAATTACTCATATCAAACAGACATTCTTATGTTGTGAACAACTTCAGTTTTATCTGTGTGCTTATATTACTGCAGGCTAAGTGCAGACAGCTCTTGTTATAGGAATTAATACTCTTCACACAGACTGAAATACAAAGAAACAGCAATTCCAGGACAATTGATCAGGTTCCTGCTTCCATTTACAGTCATCACATCATACCTGCGGTGCCACCACTTTTTCCATGCTGCAAATTCTTGCCATGTTTTTCAGAGGTGTAAGCAGTGCTAAAAAGGGATTTGATAAGATCTTTGCAATACACAAACTCCCAGAATAAGGGAAGGAGTATGCATGGTACATAGAACAGTGAGCTGACAACATCTTCCTGCTCCCCTTCATGCAGCACACCAGAACCATTTTAACCAGCCATGCCTAGGAAAACTTGCCACACAAGCAATAGAATTGGTGGCACCACTTCTCACTCTAGATTTTACAGAGGGTGAAAACAACAGTTTATGCAAGTGTTTAAGACGCACAGGGTCTCTCTCTAAGGCAGGATTTAAATGAAAGCCAAAGGTCTTTGTCCTCCTGGTGGGTCTCAGAGACAGTTGCTGTGCAGGGAAACAGGAGGAGATAATGTGAGTGTGGTCAGCCCTCTGCAGCCCCTCCCCTTGCAGCCCATGTTGCTGGTCAGAGTAGCAGAGTGGCTATGTTCTCTTCATCCTACAGCCCCATTCAGTTTGCTCTGCATCACAGAATCACAGAATGTTAGGGGTTGGAAGATCATCTAGTCAAACCCCCCTGCCAGAGCAGGGTCACCTAGACTAAGTCACCCAGGAACACATCCAGGTAGGTGTTGAATTTCTCCAGAGAAGGAGACTCCACAGTCTCCCTGGGCAGCCTGTTCCAGAGCTCTGTCACCCTCACTGGGAAAAAGTTTTTCCTTGTGTTTACCCTAAACCTCCCGTGCTCCTCCTGTCTTGTTATTGGATGACATCGAGAAGAGTCTGGCTCTGTCCTCCCTACACTCACCTTTAACATATTGATAGACATTGATGAGGTCCCCCCTCAGTCTCCTCTTCTCCAGGCTAAAGAGCCCCAGCTCTCTCAGCCTCTCCTCAGAAGGGAGATGCTCCACTCTCTTCATCATCTTGGTGGCCCTGCGCTGGACTCTCTCTAGTAAATATCTTTTCTGAATTGGGGTGCCCAAAACTGGACAGAGTATTCCAGGTGGGGTCTCACCAATGCAGAATAGAAGGGGAAGAGAACCTCCCTTGACCTGCTGGCCACACTTCTCCTAATGCATCCCAGGATGCCATTGGCCTTCTTGGTCACAAGGGCATATTTTTGGCTCACAGCCATCCCCCTGTCCACCAAGACCCCCAGGTCTCTTTCTACAGAGTTGCTCTCCAATAGATCAGCCCCCAGCCTGTACTGATACATGAGGCTGTTCCTTCCCATATGAAGGACTTTACACTTGCTCTTATTAAATTTCATTAAATTTTGGAGTTTGAATGAAGCAACTCTCTGGGTTCTAAACAAGAATAAAATAATGATTTAGACCTGACTTCAGCAAGGCCTCAGGGCCTTCAAGAACTGACCTACACAGCTTCCCTGCACAGAAGAATACAGGGGTACCAATTCTATGCACACAAGATGCAGTATCCAAACCACCTCCGCCAGATGGGATCTATTAATGAGTTGCTGGAAGCAAAAACTGTTTAAACTGTTCACCAAAATCCTTGGTTTTATACATATTTTTAAGGTTTAATTAATTTGGACCAGAAGATAATATAAATATTTGTCTCCAATGTAGGTTGAAACCAGATACCTTCCTCACACAAGGTTTTTCATTCACATCTTATGCAGGGACAATGACCTTAAATGCTGCAATATAAATGATTAAGCTGATTCCTGAGGTATGTGGAATGTGGGGTATTTTTACAATCCAAGAAATTATATGAATTTCAGTTAATTCCATCTACAAAGGGATCAGAGGCTTCCTTCACCATGCCAGGTAAAATAAAAGCATTTTAAGGGTTCACAGATAGGACTGAGTGGAGGAAGAATGTGAACTATCACTTATCTCCCAGCTGAAAACACAACTTTTGGAAGCAGTTTCTTGCAGTCCCTCCACTGACAACCCAGCCTGGACAGGGAATGTACAGGAAAGTCCTAGCAAATACCCTGCAATCCAGACACCGGTACCAACCTTCCAAACAAAGCTGTCTGAAATAAAGCTTTATCAACTGCACTCTCAGTCCATCTTATGAAGATAAAAATTTCACCTGCACCTTTTGCTATACTTTCCAAGAGGTTGATGGACAGGTGACAGAGACACTGGAAAGCTTTCCTCTCCCCTTTCTTCTTCAACTATGAAGTTTAACAAGGAACACTCAGTTGGCCTGCTGGACTAGGTTTTATTAAAGTTCCCCTCCAGTACCAACATAACCTGAGCAGCTCTACTAAATGTCAAATTTCATCAGCTGAGTGTAGTTAGACTGCAAGAAACTGCAGCCACCTTCTCTCTTACCCACCCTTCCAAGACTGTCCACACTGTACACAAATAAGATGCTGCTACAAATAAGTATTCAAAGTTGGCAGGATGGATAAAACTTTTCTCACTTCACCATTCAAAACAAAAACAAAACCTCTACCACTCACCAGATAATGGGAGGGTAAGGTGGCAGGGGAGTGATAAATTTTGGTGGTTTATAGTAAAAAAAAAAAAATAAATTAACACACATACCACCAACAACAACAAAAAAACCCAAAACAAAAAACAACAACAAACACACACACACACAAAAAACCCCAAACAAAAAAAAAGAACCAAAACAAAACAAAAAAACAAACCAGCATACAAATCTTTCCTCTCCTCTTCCCCCAGGCTTCACAAAGAATTTGAACCAACCCCAAAGCTTTTTCTCTCTCATCTTTAAGCCAATATTGATAATATTTTAGAATACCAGATATAGGGAAGCTAAGGAAAAAAAAAAAAAAAAAAGTTGTGTGATTTACCTAAGTTCACAAAGTAGAAGTCATCAGAGTTGCAAGATTTTGGCTTTTATAATGTGTGACAAACTGCAGACAGCATACCCCTCCTACCTTTTAGGAAACTGCACAGAAACTATTTTTAACACCTAGTTCAGTTAGTATGGGAATACTCCTCAATATGCTAGTGGTAACAGAATCAAGTATCACTCTTAATTTCTACCTTGCCTTGGCAAATTACTCTTCCACACAAAATCTCCTTCAAGAGGGTTTTGGGGTTGGTTTTTTTTGCCACAACAACTTCAACTTCTCTGGAATTAATCAGGAATTATGCAACTATTTTTTGAAGTATGTTCAGTGTCCATGACTGTCTATTTTTCCCAGAAATTAAAGATCAACAAACTATAAGTTTCCTGTGATACCCCTGCTTGAAATAACAGCTTCTCAAGGGAAGCAGCACTGTTAAATAGTCCCAGCAACTGAGCAGTGAAGAAGCAAAAACCCAATCAAAGCAGTCTCATTACCTCTCTGTTAGACACACAAATCACAACAGTGCACACAACAGGAAAAAGGAGTCTTCCACTAACGAGTAGCCTGCAGAGGAAACCACTCTTTATTGCTGGAATGGAAGGAACTCATCTTCAGGGAAAAAACTGACCTTCCTTGCAGCTGGTTTTTTTTTTTAGCTATGCTGGTGATTGATGCCATTTGATTCTGTGCTACATTGGAGATGTATGTCATTACATATGTATGTCTTTGAAGGCATGGTGACAGAATCAAACCTTCCAGATTGTTACACAAGTCCCCAGATCTCAACGCTTTCATCTGAGTAACAGAGTAACCCATGCTGCTATCATCATGCCTTAACAGTGAATCTCCTGCAGCCGTGGGGAGCCTGGCTGAAGGAAACCAGTACAAAGTTTACCTGTGTGAATGATCCATCCTCATTACATTCTGGGATGAAGACTGCTTCCTGAGGCTTCTTTGCCTGTTCCAGTGCTTGAGCTCTCTCTAATCGACATTTGCTTTGGCCAGCATCTACAAAGAGAAAAGCAAAACCCATTTAGATTGCAAACAGCACTTGGCCTCTTCAAAGGCTACTATGTGCATTGGGAAACCCCAAACAAACATCTGTAAGGCATCAAGGACCATTACCTGTACATTAATGAGGCAGCTATAGAGTTAGCACACCTGATCCCAAGGACAGATAAGGAACCTAGACAAACTATGAGTCAGTTAATGATGAGCTGCTTAATTTCCTAGGCAATAGCTTTTATGGACATCCAAGGGATCTGGGAGCTTCTTCCAATACATGCTGGAGCACAGCATCCACACAGTGAAAGGCTTTCCAGGAAGCAGTTGTGTTTGTGTTAATATTAATGGCCTGAAACCAGATGGCTAAGCATAAGTCAGGTAATTAGGGTCAGAAGTGAGAAATGTGGAAGAAGGGATGACCCCAGGAAAGCTTCTTCTCTGAGCAACTCTCCCAATAAAATGCTAAAATAACCAACCACTCCTCTAAGTAGGCACCTTGGTGTGGTTTCAGATAAGGTAGATATGCCATTGCCCGTGCTTTCCTGAAACCCAAATTCTATCTCTAGTCCCTTTGCTTCCAGCCAGGTGTGCATTATACTCTCATATCAGTTGCTCACTTTGTTGCCAAGAAAAAATAATTGTTCTGCAACAAGAGCAAAGGGGTTAAGATCTCAACTCTGAATTTATTTCAGATGATGACAGTATGTATCATGACCTTAACCCCTTCCAGATTCAGCTTGTTGTGACCGATAGGTCAACATGGAGAGTTCTGTCCTGTAGAGATACAGATTGACTCAGTGTTTAGATTCAACAACATGATGCCTAACAGTATTGCTGTTCAGTCCAGAAAGAAGAAAACCAGAAAACATTCATTTCCGTTGGACTCTGACAGGGGGACTAGTACCTTCTTCCTGTTCCCATGAATCCACTGACTGAAAGACTTTTTTCAATGCAGAAACTGCAAAATCTGATCATCAGAAACTTTCAGCAGCACTGTAGATTTGTTATCAAGGTTGAATCCTCATTCCACCAAGCACAGAAATTACACTGGTTACCAGAAAATTCCACAAGATCCCATATTCTGCTTCACACATGAATTTCAATGACAGAACCGCTAATACCAGAGCTGAATTTGAAAGCCAGTCTGGGTTCTTGGATCACCTGAATTCACATTGCATGGCAATACAAGCGTTACCATCTGAACACATCTGGATGCAGAAACCAATGACAATGCTGTAAATAGTTTTGATTAAAATATAGACCAAAGCTTTGAAGTAGAGTACTTCATTTACACAACTCATGACTCAAAAGACTAAGCTGTGGGTTTGCCAACAGTTTCATTTTAAACATATCGCATTACTCCCCAAGAAGGATTTCACAAGTTTTCTGAAATTACAGACATAAAACCCTTCTCTTTGTTAAAAGCCATTATTCATAGCAATAGTATTCAGCACAGATGTCTGTAGCTTAGGCGCTGCGTTACAAAGCAAGTGTGCTTTTATCAATTCTGCCACTGTCCCAGCTGAGTGACTACAAGGTGGTCACCTCTCCCTGTGACCTTGTGTCCTTTCTGATCCTGTGTCACTCTCATATTTAGACCATAATTTGTTTGTGGTGTGTCTGCCCAGTACCCTTAGTAAATGGAGCTTCTATCTCAGGTGAACCCGAGAGTAATATTGGTTACTTACAGAACAAAAGTATCTTCTTAAATGAAATTTACACTGAATTTAAAGAAACAGAATTTGTTTTTCTAATTAGTCATGATTATAAACTCTAAGATGGAACTTTCTTTTTTTTTCTGTCTGCTTGCCAAAGTGACTCAAAGTGATCAGGCCTTGTTTGCACGCCTCCACTGGAGGACAGTCCTACCAGCACTACTGAGTCTTCCAATACATATTCATTCATTCTTTCAGCTTAAAAGGAAGTGCTGGCAAGGCTGTTAACTGAAACACCTAGCTATCACCTGCAGATCTCCTGTTCAAGCTTAAGAGTCTAATGTTGCTTGTCATGACATAGGACATTATTACAAAATCAGATGGTGTACATGCATCTTCTGTTTTATAGCCAGCTGTCTGACTGAAAACACCTTTGAGTTCTGCTTCACAGGAGACAACTAAGTAGCAAAAAATCAGCAGAGATTATACAGATCTGCACATATAAGGAAAAAAAAAAGTGTTGAGTTTTCCACATGACAATCAAAGCACAGAGTCACAGATGAAAATGTGTTTTCTGGTATCTCCATCTGAGGATACTAGACTGGTCTATCTTGTTCCCCTGCTGAACAAAAAACAAGCGTAAAACATTTCCAAATTGCATCTACCTCGGTGCAGGTGCACTCACAGAGTCACAGATTGTTAGGGGTTGGAAGGGACCTAGTTCAACCCCCCCCACCAGAGCAGGATCATCTAGACCAAGTCACACAGGAACAGATCCAGGCGGGTTTTTAATGTCTCCAGAGAAGGAGACTCCACAACCTCCTTGGGGAGCCCATTCCAGAATTCTGTCACCCTTACTGTGAAAAAGTTTTTTCCTTGTGTTTACCCTAAACCACTCATAGCTACACAACTGAAACTGGATGCTTTGCCACATAGCTGGTAGGAACAAACATTTTGTGTTATCCCCCGTAGAGGAAAGACATTAGGAGAATAACTGTCCAGTTTGTCTAATGAACAAATACACACACAATCAAGTCGTCACTGTAAGGAGAAGTAAAAACACATTACTGCTAAGGTGACTGTACCTCTTGGCAATTTTAACTGACCTTTATAGGTTTTGATCTGTATTACCAGCTAGCAGAACACACTGTGTAGCATACCATCATAACACCACAGAGTTTCAGAGTTCATCACTGTTGCAGTGCCTTCTTTTGCAACTCAACCCTTGGCTCAAGTGGTATCACTTCGCAAGCTGGTGCTGAAGCCCAGAGAAGACAGGTGATTTTTTTCCTGTTCACAAACACTCAGCCCTGATTATTTCTCCTATCCTCCCTCAATTGATTTCCAAAGGTTATGCCAGTCCTATTACAGCCTTGAGTTGGAACAGCCCCCTGTACCACACTGGCTGGAGAGGTGTGTGCATACCACTGTTGTTTTGTCTATTGTTTCACAGTTCAGTTCCAGTAAAAAGTGCCTTTAACATCAGCATTTACCAGCTTGTTTTTATAAGGACTGTCAATCCTTCTCTTCCTCACTCCACAGGCTGGTACTTTTATAACAGTGGGATGTATTACAATGTATACAGTGTAACAATGGGATTACTTCACTTTGCTATTTTTGCTTTGTTAATTAGAAAATGTGAAACATAAGTATGAAATGTTAAAAAGTAGCTGCTAAATAGCTCACCCCAAATATAAGATGCATCAAATTTTACCAAAGCCTGATGTTAAGATACGTGCTTATATACCCTACTCTACATCTTATTTACCTGAGCAGCACTTTTTCTTGCCACCTCTTAAAAATGTTCTCTGGATTATCAAACACCAACAGAATGTCATTAATGCATTCCATTTTCATGGTCCAGACAGACTGAATAGGACTTTCTCCCTTCTCTTACATACGGTAAAAAACTAAAGCAGGATGACTTTTTTAAAAGCAGAGCTGTTTAATAACTTTAAATATCTTGAAACTTAGGACATATTTACTGAAGCCCAGAAAGCTGCCTTTCCAAGAAAATTCATTCTCATGTTGGTAGTTGGCAACAAGGAGACAGTGAATTGCAAGCAATGTTTTTGACATCTGTGGCCTAATCTTCAAAATGCAGGTGCACATAATTTTGGATTTTGCAATGAAGTTGGCTAGTAACCATGGTTGATCTTATCCATGAACAGTTTATTAAAATGAGACCACCGTGTCCCTCATAATATACACAGAGCACTCCTGAACAGGCCTCAGGAATTCCAGCATCCTTCCTTCAACAGGCAGAGGCAGTTTTGACACCACATGACATCATGGTATAAAGACCCAAGCTTACTACATAACACTAGCAGCAAACCTATATGAAGCAACCACCAAAATTTAGCTATTTAATTTAAATTCTACTTTGTTTTTATCAAAAGCTCAAAGGGCAAAAATTGATCCAAGCAACTTTTGAGTTATTTCTAGTTCCATTAGGTAACACATGCAGGCCAGTTCCCACCAAGCGTGAACCAGTCCAACTACACTGAAGTCAGCAGATTCATACTCATTGAGTTTACTCCAACCAATGATCTGTGTCTTTGCTTAAAACATTCATAAAATGGAAGCTGAGCAAACTACAAAAACATGCCCATTTGTTCCACAGGTTATCAACCATTCTCCATTCTCCCCATTGTTTTCCACTTCATTACTGGTAAGTCCTACACCTGGAATCTCCAACTTCTTTCATACTGACATGCTTTATTCCTCCTTTGATACCCCCCTACCATTTTTACTCCAGGATTCCCTAACTTATCTGAAGCATGCCTACAAACATACCTAAATTTTATTGACTAACTACTGCCAAGGAGGGACCCATTTTATTGTCCCTTGACTAAAAATAAGAAAGTTCAAAAATTGATCTAGTAAGGATAAAACAAACAAAAGAGTGATTGCAAAATACCATCTCCTGTCCAATGAGAACAGTAACTCAAGGAGAAAGATTACCTTTCAAACAACCCATCACCAGGAAGAATGAGGCCTTCCTTTCCAGCACAGGGGGCTGAAGACCCTTGTAACCATTCCTACCAGTAACTTACAGGTAGATTGTTTCTACATAGTGACTTGTGACATAAGAACAAGCCAGCAGACTTAAAAAACAACTATTACAAATCTAAATGGAAGTTTTTAGAATACTCCCATCCCTTTTTTTTTTTTTTTAAATAGGCCAAAGAAGTTCCCAGATACCAACCAGTTAACATAGAACTTAAATGTGTTTTAAGACACAGATAACCAATACACACTAAACAACCACTGCAGAATCTTGGCAGCTTGACAAGACTCATTTAATAAGTATTTGTCCTTCATCCCTGAAAAGTTTTGAGGCAGAACTCTTATTTAACATCAGATCTTAAGATGCCTGCTAACAAAAGATCCAGACAGGAGTGCTTGGCTGTGTATTTTATGCACAGCTCTGCCATCTGGAACTATTCTGTGGTATCTCATCAGTGAGTCTCCATTTGTCATGGATGCTGTAGTTTGATCATTTTAAGCTATTCCTGACTTTTAACCCTTTGTAATGTGCAAGTGAGGGTTAGGAGGGAGTTCAGATAATTTAGCCATGAAGGAATTCCATTGAAAAGCACATGAGGAAGCTAGCAAGGACCAAGGGCTGAGAGAGAGTTATAGTTCCCAAAAGGCTGGCAAGATTTCATCTTAAAAGGTCCTTAACTTTGAGAGGATCAGAGAGCTAAACAGAATCAAAAATTTTCTGTTCTCACTATGGAAACCATTCTCTTTGTCTTGGCCCAAGCTAACATTTCCTATGTTCATGTTATCAACATAGGAAATGGAAACCCATGGTAATCCAAGGTTCAAAACTATGCCTTGCTGTCTATTCTATAATTCCTCTCTCCTTATTTTTGTTATCTGGGGTTTCCCCCCCTCCTCAGAGAAGGAAGCTAAAATTGCTCATTTCATCATGATAAGTTCTTGGATTCGGTATCTATCACAATTCTATGTGACTGGGCTCAGTGGCCCATAGTTCTATAGGTGTTCCTCTGTAGAGCATCTGTCATGCTGAAGGAATGAAGACTGTTCAGGGTGAACCTGGTGCCTTACTACAGAAGAAGGTGCTCAAACACCACTGGTGATACCATCCTTTGTGCAAATACATGAGGTCAACCTGGCCAACCTCCTGTTGTTAGCAACATCTGTCTCACAACTGTCTGCATTTGCCAACAACAGAGATCTTTATGCACAACTAAAGGTCATATTCTTAACATAACTTGAAAAACAAAATACATTTATTTCAATAGCACCACACATGGAAATTATCTGCAAGGTAAAATTTTAAGCGTTAAAAGAATATTTCTACTTGCTAGGGATTCATGGGAGTGTTAGAGAATTAAAAGCAAGACTTGTAGTTGTCCAGCACTCCTGGGTTATTAGGTACTGTAGAGTACCACAGAGTAAGAGGAAAAAGGAAAGGAGAATGTGAGTAGTTCTATTTCAGTTTTGTCTGAGAACAGAAAGCAAAGGATACTTTACCTGTGATTAAGACAAAAAACATCTTTAGTTAGTTACATCTTTGGGAGTCTTTGCAATCATGATACACAGTAGGCTGTAGTTTGACAATCAACGTTTCCTCCACTTCCAGAAACAGAAAATTTTGCATGTGAATGTACCACATTTCAGATCCCATGTTAAGTGACTGAACAGTGCCAGTTTACACGCCAATATCAGTCAAGGTGTTGCTTATCTAAGCCACTCTGACTCAAGTGATGAAAGCAAAAGCAGAACTCCTACCCTGCAACTTCTTTTTGTGATACTCAAAAATGCATCACTTGTAAGAACAGTCCAACTGCTTCTTGGGCCCTGGGAAGAAAGCTTGTGGGTTTCTAGTACTCAGAAAGCAGAATGATTCAAAGGTTTTTTTCTATGCTAGAGGAGAGAAGCTTCCATAAAGCAACCCAGCAGTGGTGAGGGGAAAAAAAAAATAAATCATACAAGTAAGCTTTCTTCCAGTGAGAAACTATTTAAGAGAGCAATATTTGAGGTCACACTCATAATTCACCTAAACTATAAAGCTTGTCAATACATTGAAAAGGGATCTCCATTTTATAACAAGTAATTCTGACAAAGATGTATTTTTATAATAGTAAAAAAAAAAAAAAGGCTTCATAAACAAAGGCCAGGCTTAAACATAAGCCTGTTTATCCTTCCATGGGGATTTTAATGTGTTTCTCCTGTCACTTTAACCAATTGCTAAAAACATCTGTGCCATTTGCCCTCCGAGTCAATTGTGTTCTCAGAAAATGCACTCAATTTTTCACTACACTGCAGAAGCATACCATTTGTGTGACAAGATAGCAATATTCTTTTCATGTTTCTACTTCATCTTTAGACTAAGTTGAAGAAAAGCTGAATAGAGAAAATATTCTCACCTTGAAGGAGATGTGTAACAGCAAACAGGCAAAAAAATAGGCCATGTGCATTGTCATATTAAAGAGCTCAGCACAGAAAGGCTGCATATGTCTGAAAAGAGACTAGACATCTAATGTGAACCTCATATTTTACCCCACTCCACATTCCTGTTATTCAAAAGTATCTAATTTCCTCACCAGTGCAGACAGCAAGGAAGATCTCTTCTTAAATAATTCGATTTTGCATTTCCATGGGGCCAGCTCCTTCTGCTCTGCAGACAGGTATTTCAGCACTTTTGCATTGATGTCTCTGGCTCCTTTGCCTACTTTAATTCATAATTTGCTCAGGTCTTACTCCAGCCACCTAAACCCAGCCTCAAGATATCCATGCTCACATGAATGCACAATTTCAATCAGATGCCTCAGAGTATGGTACTAGACTCAAGGGTCTAAGAGTCCAGTTTCAGAGGAGGTAGGACTCCCATTCCTCTCTTCAAAGGAACAGGAAATGTTCCACCTACCTTTGCACCGGCCTCGATGTGTCACGCTCAGACTTGACTCCCGGCATTTGGCTCTCTGGTAGTCACACATCGACTCGTACGTTCTGCCGTCGGAGGCACAGAGGGGTTTGGACTGAGACCTGGAGCAATGCAGGTTGCACTGAGGGTCTCTGTCACGGTCACTTATTAAAAACTGAAGGAATTGAAAAAAGGAGGAAAAGAGGGAGGGAGGAAAAAGTAAATATTGGTTTGGTTTACAAAAACAGAGCATGGTGTATTTTGTTTTTATGACAATAGTAATATGGTCTATAACACAGTTTAAGCAGCCTACCAAAGCTGACTTTGCCTAAAGGGAACTTAAAATGAAACACATACATCTTTAAAGGGGAAAAAAAAAAACAAAAACAAAAAAACAAAACACATCTTTGCCATTCCATTTTCTTTAATAGAACGGAAACATTACTCACTCTGCCTCACCTCTGCAAACATAAGATGTGCAAAGCCAAACACAACCCACACAGGAAGGGCAATACTGAGTCACAACTGCCCAGCACCCTGTAGCAAACCAGTATCTGGTACTAGACAATTTTAGTCAGAGGCACAAGAAACATCACTGAAGACAAGAGGAACCCAAATAACATATCAAGATTGGCCTAGGTAGTTGAACCATGGACGTGACCAGTTTTATATCTCCAATTATTTGTTTTTTAAAGCATTATGTCATCTGTGGATACCACCTGCAACAACGTACCTGCACTTTCCCAAAGCCATGTTTTGTTCCTTCCTCTTGACATCCTACCCAGCTGGCAATTACATTCCATTCATCCCACAATCTAATTGCACACTATGTGAAAAGCTATTTTCTTTCAGAAGCCTGAATTTGTCATCTTTCTGAATACCACTTCTTCCTGAGTGTTCATTTAGGATGAAGCTTGTCTTGTATAATCATGGCATGCCTTTCTTGTCAGTCTCCCCATGAAGACAATCCCAGTCTCCCAATTCCTTTCCCAGAAGGCTTCCTTCGTACCATAATCTCTGTTTTTCCCTTCTTTGAAGAATGATGCCTTACCTTTTGGAGATGGGAAAATTCTCACCACATGTGAATGAGTCTCCATTTTCTGTCTCCTTGTTCCCTGTAAATCCCAATATCTGGCAGTAGTTTAATGTTGTACCCTCCCTCAGCTGTACTCTGGGCTGCCTAAAGGGACACCAGGTCTCTTTCCCAAGTTCTTATTGTCTTCCTGAGGATTTGACTGCCAGCCCTCTCTCCTTAACCATGGAAGGACAGTATTAGCACTTATCACTTCCCAGCAGTTAGTCAGACATCCCTTTAACTATTACCCAAGGTCACAGGAAGACTTCCTGAGGACTCTTGAAACAAGTCCCAATAAGGATTAAGCAGAGAAAAGGGAAGTTAAACCTGCCTTGCTGTTCCTCTTCCCAAGCTCCCAGCAAGCCTGGGGTGATCAGAGTTGCTCTCTAACACACCAATCCCCCAGCTCGCTGTCTAAGCAGTTATGAGCTCAGCGCTGGGAGCTGGCTGGCAAGTGGGCACTGACTGACACCCTGCCTGCATGCACAAAGCCAGGGCTCTCCAAGTGTGTTGATAGCTGGATGCCTTACAGGGAAGTGTGAGTCACTGCCATAATCACCTTGGTGTTACAGTTGCCTACAAAGCTGTCTGCTCTATGCTTTGAGGTTAAAGCTGTTGAAAAAACATTGCCTGAAGCATAGTTTGAGTTGGTTCTTAACCACTCCAAGAACATGTATCGCTAAAATTTATTTTTTGACATTTAAGTACAAAAAAAAATTTTTTTAACATTTCTTCCTTTCTCTCCCCAATTAAATGAAATGAAAAACAATTGAGAAGTTGCATATTCTCATATAAAAACATATTACATCTGTACTGCTGGATCTTTTGAAGACTCATGCATTACTAAAAACCCTATTTAAATATAACAGCTGGGAAAAGTAAGCAAGGTCTGCACTTGTTTTACTTTCAGTGGAGCAAACTTTTTTTTAAAAATCTCATTTGTCAGAGACTTGGCAAATTTCGTAACAGTACAGAGTTTATAAAATGTTTTTGCTCCTTCTCTGCAACACCTTCTATAACCTGGCAACACCTGTTCCAAATGGGAAACTGGAAAATTTAAACCTGAGGGCAATTTTAAATGGTTTATAGAGAGCTGGACTAGACTATAAAAACACTGTAAAGCTGGACCAGATTTTTGCCCAGTTCTTGTCAGGGGTTGGACTACCATAATTTTTAGCTTGGAATCGCTCTGACTACAGCAATGCCTTTCTGTAGCTCCCGAGGTACAAAGATCACCAGCAACTGTAAACATACAGCAAAAAGCAGCACACAGAAGATGCTGAAGCTTCCTCCCAGCATGTAATGTCAGAGACCCTAAAAGACTCACAAGGCTTTTCAGCTATCTGTATGAACAGACGTGAAAAGCAGAGCTGCCTGGTAGCACAGTATGGTGCACATGCAGCAGTTCAGTATTCAGTTAAAGGCAGAAGGCGTTCTGGTTTAGAGGGAACATGTGCATCTGCCATTTATCACAACTCTGAGGGCTTGAGATACTGGAATGAAACATATTTTGCAAATTCCTTGTGTCAGATGCCGAGTTGCACAGATCAGAGCTAGCCAGAGGTGCACCAAAAAAGCTAGAAAGCCAGTTCCCAGCATCAAACTATATTATGAACTTATTGAAAACTCAGCTTATATAATGAAAACTCACTGAAGCATTCTGCAGCCTGCACCAAAATACTTTGTGTCTTCCAAAAAGGACATCTCTGAAGATTAGAAAATCCTTCTCAGGGCCAGCAGATGAGCTAAACCTAAGGCTATGGAATAGCTTTCCTCCAGTGCCTCCTTGCAGAGGGTTGGGTAGGAACAGCTCATCATTGATTAATTATGAGGGCCTGAGGAAACATGCAGAGCACCCTAATGCAGCATATTAAGTTCTTGCCTACTCAAATTAAGCCAAGAACCATGTTATAAAAAAAAAACAAAAAAACAAAAAAAACAACCCAAAAAAACATTTTCTTTTAATTATCAAAGCCTTTTTAGCATTTGTAATTTGGATTACAGTAGGGAGCCCACACAGCATGTTAGGTGCTTTCCAGACACTGAAGATGCCACACCTGCCTTGCCAAAAAAAGTTAATGGTTTACATAGTTGCACAAGATGGTGCTTGTTTTATTTGGTTAGATTAGAACTGTAAAAGTCTGCATTAATTTCCAGAAGGACCCAGCACCATTCCTGTCTGATCAGGGTTCTTCTCATGTGATCAGACAGCACAGCCAGAAAGGCTGGATCTCCTGGAATATTACTGATGGGCTTCAGTAACTCCCCCTTACAGTGGGACACCTGTTCTGCTGCAGCTCAGAGTCCTCGGCTTTCCTCAGAAGCCCTGCCAGCTTTCAGACAGGAAAGTGGTAGTTCTTCGTCTTGTTTCTAGCTGGTAGGTGTTCATACTATAAAAGTGGTCATCAACACAGACCATCCAGAGACATTCAACATATTAGCTGCTTTGCGTGTCCATATACCCCAGAACCCAGCTCAGAGTTTTCTTTCTAGCCTTTTGCTCATCCGAGATCCTGACAACTGCCCTCCTTTGTAAGCAGCCTCTGCCACTTATGAAGAAAAACACCAGATGAACAGTAAACTGTGTCTGCTCATGGGGAGAGCACTTGAATCTATCATTTTAACAGTTAGGACTACCATTTGGAAGTTACTCATTCTCAGTTCTTTATTCTCACATGGAGCAGCCATCACTGCTTTTCTAGGAGCACATCCCTGCTCCAGAAGATACTGCTGAGCCAGACAGGGAGCTGCAAGCACAGGGTGCCTTGACACCCGGCTACCCACCCACACTCCCAAGACACAGCCAAGGCTGTGACACAATCTTCTGGTCTTTCAGGAAAAAGGTAGCAAGATAAACTATACCACCAGATGTTCTGTCATGACTTTTGAAGCTCAAATCAAAGCTTGATGTCCTAACAGCTTTGGGACGCCCAAAAAGGCTTTGCAAGCAACAGAATCAACACTGGCAGAGCAGTGCTTGGTGCTGTACACACAGACACACAACATTAACAGATCACAACTCTGGGAAAAAGTAACCCTACAAACATATGCAGCACCAGCAGGTTTACAAGCTTCATCTAGAGAGGAGGAAAAGTATCATCTTAGCTCCGAGATTTGACAAAGATGCCTCTTGATGTCTACATTCCTGTTTGTTTCAGAACAGACTACATTCAAAACAAATTGAACTGGAGATGGTGTCACTGGCTTATCAGCTCTTTTCTCTCCTCCCTTTTGCTCCATAAGAACTACTAAAAGCAGAACAACAACAACAAAACCCCACACACACAAAAAGCCACAAAGATAAACCAAACCAACCAAAAACCAACACACACAAAACACCACAAAAAAACCCCAAACCAAACCTATTAGCTACAAACTATTTTCCAGGCAAATGTTAAAACTGACCAGATTGCAAATGGGACCCTTTGAACATCGACTGGATACTAAAATAAGCTTAAGTAACCCTAGACAACAGTATTTGTATTTTCATAGCATTTGCTTACATTACAGGAGCCAGCACAGCTCCTGCATCAGTCAGTTTGAGTCCCTGCCCTAGAGAGCTTCTAGTTCAATGCAGCTTTTAGAGCATCTTTTCATGTCAAATGTTGTATCTGTATAAGGACATAAACCTCCTCCTTTAGCAAATACATTTACACAGGTGCTTGCAGAAACCACTTCCCAAACTACTTTCTGCTTCTTCAGACTTGAAAAGAAAAAGGAAAGATAAGAGGTCAGAATGAAGTTAACTTTGCCAACAAAGCATATCTGTTCTTTTTCTCCACACCTCAACACCACTGCTGACAAACAACAAACATTGATTAAATGCCTTTTAATGCCTGTGAAGGAAAGCAGACTCCCTGCAGCTGCACAGCAGCTGGGAAGACTTGTGTTATTTAGCAGAGAAAGGTCTGACCCCACAAGTGAAAATTAGCTTGGTGGTCACTCATTCTATTCACCATCTGGGTACATTATAAGCACAACCAGAACAGCACAGCCCTTTGTGACGGAGATAACGAGAAATGGCCACAGCACTGCAGTACCAGAGTGCTTTATTAAGGCTTCAGGGGAAAGAAGGCGCAAGGGACACAAGTGACATGAACATGAGAAAGTGGAAGTGTAGTAAGAAACAAATCTACAAGAGTCCACTACAGATCAAAATAAAGGTGACTCTGCTGTTCATCAGCTTCAATTCCAATGAGTACTGCAGGCTGCTGCCTAAGAAATGTAAAGAGTACAGGGATTGAGAAACCAACACATGCAATGACTTATTCCTCATTTTGAAGTTTTAAGACCCTTAGAATTAATCTTTGGAAAAAATTATTCATCTGGGTCTATTCGTATGGTACAGATTGCCCACCTATTTATCTAAGCGCTCAGATGGGCCTATCTTTAGTACAAATGAGCGAGCCCTTTCCCTGGGAGAATTCCCCAAGATAACCTTACCATTTTATACATATAAATTTCTGGACATTTTTATTATTGTTGGAAAGCAACATTTCACATTTCCTAGTTTTAACCTCACAAATTTATGCCCAGGTTTCATGCTCCAAACTGATGCAACCAGCCATACTGGAGGCAGCAGAGTTGGAGCCCAAGTCCCAATGTTAATCACAGCTAGACTCTCAGCCCCAGGGCAGCTTGCCTACAGGGTGTAAGGACTTCAACTTCAACCATGGCTTTGGGACTTCAGCCAGATTTCCTGCCACGGAACCAGAAACCTAGCAGGCCTCAAAGGTGTCAAAGATTCTGCTCTAAGCAAGAGACCCAAAATGCTCAGGCTTTTAGAAATGCAAAGAGAAAAATTTGAGAGCCTTAGGAACTCTGGCAGAGGTGAGACTGTCAGGGTTTGCAGTCTTCCATGTGCAGAATAATTCCATGTGCAGAATAATATCAACCAGACAAAGCCAGCATATGTCCCAACAGCTGGCCAGGATGCTCAGGATGTTTCAGCCTCCGTCCTGGAAGGGCCCATGCAACCACAGAACATCTGTGAAAAAAAGGCTTTCAAAGTGAGTTACTTGGGAAGTCTGACATGTTTTGGCACAGGGAAAGGATGAAATAGATTCATTTTCATATTTCCTTTATAGAAATGATCCCAAGTTTGTATTTCACTGGCATTTGGATGATTTAGGGTTTAAGAATATTTTTTTTAAAACAATTTTTCTCAAAGTCCGGCATCTTAACAAGATCCAGTCCTTGTGTAGGTGTTTTCTACCATCCTAAAGTTTTAAACTGAGACTTAAGGCTTTCCCAACAAATTTTAGAAGGGCACAGCACTTCCTCCAGACAGGAGGGACTTAGAGACAGATACTGTAATACTTTTATACCTTGAGTCATCCCACCTGCAAAATGAAGAGTCCAGACTAAGTTAAAGCACCACTTATTTTTAAACCCCAGGCCCCCAGCTGTGCAAACAAGAATGGGTTCAAAGCACGTAGCCTGTGCTTGAGGATGGAGAAGGCTGGGCAAACATATGGGATCACATTATAAACCAGGCAAACTCTGTGTATTTGTACGAGTTGAACTCAAGACAGTTTTCTGACCTTAACAGGCAAGAAATCTCATTTTTTCTACAGCAATTCCCAATACAGCCCCCTCAACCTTTGTTTTAAGCCACTACAATGAAGGAGAGCACTTAAGTATTGTGCTTCCCCTGCTAGATGACTTCTACCTAAGAAATAATGCTTCAGTATTCTTCACAAACTGATCCCCAAACACAATGCAGCAGCTGTGCCCTACTTTTGGAAGATAAGGTCCAAAGAAGCTGCCTAATAACATATTTGAAGAGCCCACCTAAGGCAAATGGTTTAGGAGAAAGACTTAGAACCTAATCTCATCCCAAAGATGCTCTACTACATTTTGTTTTGGTTTTGTTTGTAACAGAAAAAAAAAAAATCCACTGCAGTCAGAGAATGAAATTTTAAGAGTTATATCTCTCTTTTACTTTTGAAGTACAAGTTTATGCAAGTACTGAACTACAGCTGGCTTCTGGGAAGGAAATTGCTAGAGACAAGGGTAGAATGTTCATTTCAGACTTTAAAATAATCCCTTCCACAGAAGTTTTATCCACATGACTTTATCACCTTTATAAAAAGTGACTTTGATTTTATAAACATCAAGTTTGTTTAAGCATCTCATAACTTGTACCACGGATCACTATACCAATCAACTGAACAGAGGGGGAAACCAAACCTCTAAAACACAAAACAGAAATTTCGGCTCCAGTCTCACATTTCTAACACACAACTCCAAAAGCTTTCTAGTAAGTTTGAAAATATTAAGGTAGAGACTGATTTAATTCCTTTGAAATAACATTACTTCAGCTTCTGTCAAAGCTCACTCTCCTACTCAGATTATTCTTGCAGCCAAAATGACATGTAAGCCTAGAACAAACTTGAGATTAAATTTAATTTGTCAAACACATTGACAAGAGAAGGCATGTTTAACTTGGATATTCTTCTTAGTCTTTAGCTTTGCTGCTATACATGTTGAACCAGATAGAAAATCCAGATGTTTGCATAGTCAGGCAATGAACTTCTTGTCCCAAAAAAAATAACAGCAAAACTTCCTTTGACATAAAAGGTGGCATAATGTCTTCAGTAAATTGTATTGTTTAATAATCTGATCCAGTTGTTTTGGTTTAAAGAGCACTCTGCTTATTCAGCGTAACTCGACAATAAACTTAAACCATCTCTCTGTATAACACAAGCCAAGTTAGTCTCCTTTGAGTAACCATATCCCCTGCTTTAGTTTGTCATGATGACAGTTCAGACTGTCGCTCTCCCCTAGTAAACATAGCAAATTTCAAACTTTTTGCTGTCACTGGAAGGTGAGAAGACAGCCATTCCATTGTAAAGGGATAGGTTTTCCTCAAAAGCAGCTCTTGGGAAAGCAGGAGGTTTGAAGTAATGCCAAGCGTGTACTTTCACAAAGGACAGTATGTCAAGCAAGATTTCCAGGAAGAGTAGTGATCCCTGTCCTTACACCAGTGCTATCATAGCAAATGCTTTAAACCATTGCATGTGTTCTTCATGATCTGGAACAAACCCTCTTGGCCTTGATATTCCTGTATCATAGAGGAGACTGAAGTACATTTCCTCCTCTCCACAGTATAAACCACTGAAAGACAGATCCCAAGGTTCTGTGCACTCAGCATGAGAAGTGTAGCCACACACAGAAAGTGTCTATAAAAGAATACTTTCCTGACCCTACTTTCCCCCTTGTACTGCCTTTAGTAGGACTGGTTATGCAGGCAGCCTAGGAAAGCTTCTTACCCCTTTACAAGGGCCTGGACTACTGCAGACAGAATGGGCAAACTGTAGGGCCATCAGTTCTGAGGTCCTGAAGATGGAAGTTTACCTAATTAGATCCAGTTCTGTAATCTTCCCCTCCACCTATATTTACTTCCTCATAACTCCACTAGAGTCTTTCTGGGGCCTAGCACTGCTCAAGAACAACAGTGCAAGATCCCCGAATTAGTCTCAAAATGTCTACTAATGCAAGCTGGCCAACATTACAGTACTACCTTTCACCATGCTGTAATGAACAGCCTAACACTTCTTCCTTCTTTCAAAGGGCAGAAGAGGCTTCATATCAAATAAGCTTCTCATGAGTCTTTGTTATGTAATGCAGGGAAAAAGCATTAACTGCAAGCATGTCTGATTACATCCAAGTTTTGCCAAAGCATTCTCAAATGAGTAATCAATCTGATTAAGTATAAATTCTGAGTTTCCATCAGTAGCTGCCTGATAGCTAAAAAGGGCTTCCTTTTAACTCCAAAGCCCACAAAATTTGGATCCATCACCTGACCATCAACTGGTCCAGATCCTCTTCTCTTAAGTACCTTCTCATGCTGTCTTTCTCTCAAGAACTCCAAATATTTCGCCCTTTCTTTCCACAGTGTTACTGCTGAAGAGCAGGGCACCTACTTTAAGTGGAGTGTTCAAATCAGTTCATAAGCTTTCTAAACATCCCAAATTAGCATTAAAAAAACCATGAATTACATTTTCTCTTCCCATTAGTCATTCTCCCCAATAAGACAAAACCTTCTGTACATGTCAGACACATCCCACAGCAAAAATGTGGCTATCAAGTCTTAGCAGTGACAACTTCGGAGCCCACTGAACACTGTCTCCTAGGCAAGTACCATTGATTCCCTTCAGCACATAAACAAGGCACACTACATAAGCACATGCAGCAAAACAGTTACAGCTGAGCTTATATCAAGCAAGATACTCTTCCCCACAGTCTAGTCTATGCTGCAGCCAGTCTCTCACTTCAGCCACAGTCATATGGATTAGCCACTATTATTGTAAACAAGGCAGGTATATGAAGAGGACTATCATCTCTGGAACTGTGCTATTCAAAGAGATCATTACATGATGAGATGTGATGATTAAATGTAGTTTACAAACACAGCTTGGCAGCTGTACCTTCAGAGTTGAGCTCCAACGGAAATACAACTATATCAAGGTGTTCTTTAGACCACAAACGTTTTGTTCTTGTAGATCTTCCAGGATGGAAAATGCCACCTGTTAAAACTCCATAGCTCTACAAGTTTTAGTCCTTCTTAAATAAATTCTCCAAAAACACTGAAAGAGGCATTCAAATTGAAGTTGGCATCCAACCTTCATTATGGTTGTTGTTACTGCTGCCAACAGCAGAACCAAGAAGTAGATATTAGAAATAGCTTAACTCATTAGTTCAAAACCCAGCAAGGGCTGGCTGCCCATCAGTAGAGGTATACTAACTGAATGCCAAGACAAATTCCATTGCACAGGAGGGGTATTAAAAAGGGAGGTATTGTGAACATTAAAGCATTAACTTTTCTGAACTATATTCTTACCCCTACCTGATCCAAAGACAATGATTAGCCAAAGATAACTCTCAAGAGAATATGTCTGGATCAGGGGCTTCTCCACATTTAATTTGAATTTACATATTAGTCCATCAGCACTTCAGTGTCAAAGCTTCTGAAGCACTGCTACCACTTCCATCTGGGGTCATAACTATTTCTATGGGCCTACCTTGCCATCTCCAGAGACATGTTTAGAGTTGAGTTCTGGCCTCATCAGCTTTAGAGAGTAATAAAGGATGTTGCTCTTATTTACTCTCGTATTGCTCTGAAGTGTTTAAATACTTTGAAAGTGAAGAAAAAAAAAAAAAAGGGAGGAATTTCATGTTGTTCATATATACTATCATGATCCCTTATTAAATATAGAGTAGCTCATGTTGTCAGTATTGTAAAAGCAGCTTTCTCACTTTATTCCAGAGCTCATGAAAACAAAGGGGTTTATCCTAATACCATAGAAGTTGTGTTATTCCTGGGCTTTTAGCCTATGAATTAAGAGGTACCAATAGAGACATGCTGTTATTAGCAGAAGTGCTAACTGTTCAGTTAATAGCTATGGGGCACTCTTCACCCCCCTAAAAAACATTTTGATTGTGATGATGTCCACTTGCCAATACATGCAGGTATTTGACACTAAGATCACAGGTCTAATCTGCAGGTAGTTTCAGAGAGTCAACTCTATGCAAGTTAAATTATAACATTTGAGCACACAATTTATAAATCTTAACTCTTTAGCAGACCAGCAGTGACTTTACAGAACAGCCCTCCAGTAAGGTGCATTTGTCAGCATAAGCATCCCATGCTTAGCCGCTTAACACTCAACTGCTTCAAGTGCCAACCCACCTTGGTGGATTCTACAATCACCCAACAGACACAGTAAGTCTAAAGCAAGGTTTAAGTTCAGAACAAAATAATAAAAGCCAGCCCTGCTAAGCAAGAAACGAAATATGCTAGCCAGGAATTTGGAGCAAGAGGGAAAGAATCAGGAAGTGATGTACAAAACAGAGCAGAAACTCCTGTTAAAATTCAGAAAAAAATAAAGTTTTCCCCATAACTCCCTAAGTAAAAGGGACACTGTTTTATTACTTCATTCTGCAGTTCTGTCTGCATTGTGTTTTACAGTGTTTACAATAATTCTTATCTTTCTACTTACATTTAAAGCAAATGCTTCTGTCATTTTTTTAGGGGTAACCACCCACAGAGTGGGTGTATTTTGTACGCATTAAGTGCTGGGCAACACTTTCTCAGACTGTCAGGCACTCAAAGTTTTGTTGGATAGCACAGGCAGTAGCAGAGAAGCTTTCTACACTGCTGAAGTCTTACTGAATCACAAATGGAAGGCCTGCTGTGCATAGAAGGCTCAGAATATGAGCTTCAGTTCTACTGGTATGAAACTAACTCTTAGCTCCCTGCTCCCACCTCAAAAAAAAAAAAATCATTTAATATGACTATTTAAATAGATGATAAAAAACAGACAAGATATATGTATTGGCTTCTTCAGAATTTGGAAAACCTACAGAGAGAGAGCTCTAAGATCAAATGCTGATGTGAGGCAAGAATGAAGGATCCATGTTAGCTGCACCATGGTCAGTTTTAATGCCATCAACTCCTGTCACTGACAGACAACATTCAGAAAAGTGTACCCAGCACTTCTAAGTCCAACACTAAACCATGTATTTAACCATGTATTTCAGTGCCATGTCTACATGCCTTCTATATAGGGAAGAGTCTACAGGGAAGGTGACTCGGTCACTTCCCTGGGCAGACTGTTTCAGTGCTTGACAACTCTTTCAGTGAATAAATTTTTCCTAATATCCAATTTAAACCTCTCCTGGTGCAACTTGAGGCCATTTCCTTCCATCCTATGAACTGTTACTTGGGAGAAGAGACCAATACCCACTACCTTCTTTCAGGTAGCTGTAGAGAACAAGGTCTCCCCCCTCAACCTTCTTTTCTACAGGCCAAAAAGCCAAAAGCAAAACAACAAACAGTTCCCTCAGCATCTCTTCATAAGACCTGTTCTCTAGACCCTTCACCATCTTTTTTTCCCTTCTTGGACACACTCCAGAACCTCAGCGCTCTTCTTGTAGTGAGGTGGAGCATCACTAAGCTGTCAGGGTTGCTGCAATGAGGTCTGCACTTAAAATGTAGAAGGGGAAGCAAGGATAGGGGTGTCTTCAAAAGAAGAAACATTTACAGGTATCTCGATGTTGACCCAAGCTGTTGGATGAGTTTCTCCAGCAAGATATAAAATTCCTTTCCCATCAAAGTCCTTCCTTGCCCTCACTACCATGTTATACATAAATTTAAATCCCCACATCCAAGTAGAAAGATGCTAATGACTGATCTTTATACAGGCTGCTCAAGTTGACAGCTTTTTCACATTTTGTACTACAGAAGAGTTTACTTTCAACTTGCAGAAAGGGTGATTATCAGCTACACTGAACTATTTTTCACACTTTTGGTGAGGAGCAGCAGAACACTCCTGCTGATTCCTTGTTCCTAGAGGCAGACATGCTTTCCTTATTTTCTCTGGAAATAAGTTTTAGAGCTTTTCTAGTCCTACAGTATTTCACCTAAAACACAAGTGAAGTTAACTTTTGTTGCCACCAAGACCCTTGCATTCAAAAGCCAACAAATCCAGCTTCATACATGAGCTGCTCAGTCCAATACTGACAACTTTCCACACAAGTAGCCACCTTTAATTCAAATTCACACAGTAAACAAGTTAACTTTCTTCCAATTGCACTCACTGGGGTTCTGGAAGCGATCAGATAACTTTGTGCTGCAATTTGTGTGCGTCTCTCTAGTGGAGCTAAAAAAAAAAAACCAAAAAACAAAAACCAAACCCTAACATACATATTGGTCTATTTTTGCTGTCCACCTCCCTGAAGGGAGCAGGATATCAGTCTTAATATAAACAAATACAAGATCTTTGCACAATAAATCTTTGACACAGATAATTGGAAAGATTATTGCAGTCTCTCATCTTCCTTTTCAGGGCATGTTATTGAGAAAGCTGTGGCAAAACATCTGTGGCTTTATCTGGATTCTCAGATTTTCTGGATCTCTTTCCATCTGGTCTAAGGCCTGGCCTCAGTACAAACACATACTCAGGCTCACTGGTCAGACTTATCACAGTGGACAAATAACAAAATTACATTTTTAGTTGACAGACTTAAAGCAGGCTGTGATATTGGCTTCTACATACAGTTTTTGTGAGTGCTTCAGACTATGCAAAGTAGTACTCATACCATTGCCACAACTGGGAGATTCCAGTGAGCATCTGCACAGGGTTAAGCAGTTTTCCTTCTTCATATCTTCTATAGCCTAAAAGGCTTGATGGGCCTGATCTCATCTGAAGGAATTTGCTTTTCAGACCACACTGATCAAGGTCCCTCTTCTTATTGAAAGATATTTCTCACTTTCTAGCAGCCTGGACCATGGCCCATAAAATGATGAGCCCAGGAAGTGACACTAGTAGAATGGATCAGAATAAGCAGGACTTGGTTTATCATCAAGTAGCACAACCAAAGGGTAGGCTAGGCTGCTTACTGTTAATGTGATACTAGACAGCTTGAGGGGAAGCAGGCAAGCTAATACATTGTAGGGAACAGGGAAATAAAGTATCATTTATTCTCCTCAGCCACCTACAGCTACCTATGTAAGAATCACAACATGTGCTTCTCATCCAAACAAGAAGACACCAGCAGAAAACACTCTCTCACCCTGCTTAAATGTAATCCTTGGAGAGCTCTAGTCACTATAGTTATAAACATGATGCAGCCCCAGGTGAAGTTTGTTTAAAAATAGGTAGATAGACAGCCACAATGAAAGCCTAGATTGTGGTGGTTGACATCTACCCCCCAAAAAGCAGCTCAGTGCTATCTAAATATTAGCAAGGCTAGTGGCAGCAGCATCTAGGCAACCATCTCTCAGTGGGCTTCTGGTCAAGGCAGAGTCTGATCTGCTGCAAGACTCCTCTCCCCTGAGCTCAGCAACCTCTTCTAGCTGAAAAATTCTCAGACACTAGCTGTCTTAAACATTGAAAAATCCTAATTTCACCTAAAATAATAATGTAAAAAAAAAATTAAAAACCCAA
The DNA here is from genome assembly GCA_024611195.1 of Ceyx melanurus. NCBI lineage: Eukaryota > Metazoa > Chordata > Aves > Coraciiformes > Alcedinidae > Ceyx > Ceyx melanurus. The sequence goes on from JANHGL010016620.1 coordinate 180,886, forward strand.
ACAAACTTAACATGCTGATTAACCCCTCTTAGGAGCTTTTTCATCTGCATCAGGAAGCAAGAGATAATCAGAGAGGGGATCAACTTTAAAAAATCCAAGGAAATTCAGCCTTACAAATAGGAAGGAAAGAGTTAGAAAAAAACCTGCTTTTATGTTGTTCAATAGGACTTCAAGCAGATACAAAGTCAGCTTGTCAACTATGACCCAAGTGGAAATACTTGTTTTAAGAAATTGGGCTGATAGCCACATTAAAACTGGTTTTGTAGGTGCATGAGAAATGACTGTGTATCTGGCCTAGCTGCAAGACTTCATGGACCTTTGAAAGTTAAAGATGTGGCCACTACATAAGGATTCCAGCCTAATTCTGTCTGAATCACCTTATCCTTGTCAATCCTGACATTACCATGACTGTCCCTGCTCAGCACATTTCTCCAGTCATGCCTCCTCATAAACAGACTGCCACTTTCTCACTCTTACTAGATCACTCTCTTGGCTCCTTCTTAATTACAAACCTTTAATATTCAGAGACGCCCTATACATTTAATCAACTTTCTTCCAGCACCTACTTGGAAAATACTGAAGCCTCTGACAAACCATTGAAGATTACAAGAGTCATCTCTGCTCCTCCCAGACGAAGCTTGCCAGCTCTCGCACATAGCAAGATCACTCCTGTAACTAACTTTGAAAGAGTTTTTTCCTTTAGTAATTATATTAACATCTTACATACACAAATACTTACTAGCTAATGCACCAAGCATCTTATCCTCAGGTCTATTCACATGCCAGGCTGCTGGTTCATTCCCAACCCTCATCACTGTTTCAGCTCTTCTCCTCCCCTTGTCAACTTGTCCAGCTTCACAGATCTTTTCTCTCTCCCCAGCAACAATAACAAACCCCTACAACTTCATTAGCCAATTTCTCATTTAGAATTCACAAGAAAGAGCTACGTTTTTAACCAGGCCCTCAAAAACCCTAATAATACTCAGCAATCCAGCTCTATCACTGGACATTGTTTCTGATACCAATTCCTCAGTTTCGGATTACAGCTCAAATACCAGCATATTCCTATGTTTTCACAGTACTCCACACTACAGAGAAATAAGTCAGTTCAATGCTGCACTGGTTTTGATCTATCTAGACAGGTGACAAGTTTTAAATCTTGAAAGCAGATTATATTCCTGTTAGTTTTCAGCAGAAGAGCAAGATAAGTGTAGTCTAGTTTCCTGTTGCTAACAAACCCTTCGATATCACATAGTTGTTGGCCAGAAGGGAGGGAAAGTTTCAGTAGGTAAAACCAGAGTCAGATTTTGAACACCTGTGAGAACAGTTTAAGAGAAAGGATAAGTCTGAAGTTTGCAGGATAAAAATCCTTTATTACAATAAATAATAATTACTCAATAAATCATCATTTATTGCATCATGTTCATACCCAGAAGTGGATTCTGTTAGAGTATGAGGACTGCCTTGGAGCACAGATCACTGTTCTTAAAATCGAGTCACTTGAAGTCCTCAAAACCAGGTAAGCCCCATATTTGCCATCAACATATTAACTACTGTGGGGTAACTTACATGAAAAAGCCTTGAAGCAGGACCTGCATGTATCATAGTATCATTTGGCTGGAAGAGACCTTTAAGATCATCAAGTCCAACCATTAACCCTATACTTCCAGGGTCCCTAAACCATGTCCCCCAGCACCACATCTTTGTGGTTTTTAAACACTTCCAGGGATGGGGACTCAACCACCTCCCTGGGCAGCCCATTCCAATGCCTAACCACCCTCTCTGTAAAGAAATTGTTCCTGATATCTAACCTAAATTTCCCTTGGCGCAACTTGAAGCCATTCCCCCTCATCATGGCCCTTAATCCTCCAAGAACAAAAAAGGCAGGTTTGGAATGTGCTAGGGCTGGTGGGGTACTGTAGATTGTGGATTGAAGGGTATGGCCAGTCAGAAAAATTCAGTGATGTGAAGAGGAGCAAAAAAAAATTTGAAGAACTCAAACAAAAAATTAATTACAGCCCCAGTCCTGGCCCTCCTGTCACTGGAAAAACCATTCCATCTATTTGTCAATTCAGAGGAGGGGATAGCACAAGGGCTACTGGCACAGGAATGGGGGAAGACAAAAGAAACCAGTGGCCTACACATCTAAATTAATGGATCCTGTGTGCCAAGGATGGCCACATGTGTGCAAGCAGTGGCAACTACAGCAGTGCCAGCAGAGGAGAGCAGGAAACTCACATTTGGAGGGGCTCTGCCTACACCTCACACTGTTAGGGTGATTTTGAACCAAAAGTCTGGTCGATGGTTAACATACTCTAGAATATTAAAATATGAAACCATTTTGATGGAAAAAGAGGATCTGGTGGTAGATGGAAATTTAAATCCTTCTCAATTTCTGTATGGAAGTGAGGCAGGAGAACCAGAGCATAATTGTCTTGATTTTATGGAATATCAGACTAAGGTGAGAGAGGAGTTACTGGACATACCCTGCATCTGGGGAGATGGTTGTTGGGGCATGGGCCTGCTTGGTGTGCTGAGAGGAAGAGATAGAGTGGGTGTGCTGTAATCAGTGGTCTAGACACAAGTATAATTGAGCAAGGGAATTTACCTGCCAAATTGGTCTGCCCAAACTTACAAATTGTATACACTTAAGAGAGCCTTACAATATTTTCAGAGGAAAGAGGGAATTCTTTATACTGATTCTATATATGTTTGTGGAATGGTACACACCTTTGAAAATTTTGGAAGGAGAGGGGATTGATCAGTTCCAAGGGAGGAGAACTGGTACATGTCCAGTTGATTTTGGACATTTGGAGGCCTTGATGGGTCCTGAAGAGACCTGTGTTAGATTATACTTAGATTATGATCCTGCCTGGCAGGGGGGTTGAACTCAAAGATCTCCAAGGTCCCTTTCAACCCCTAATACTCTGTGATTCTGTGATTTAACTAAGGCGAAGGGGCCTTATATCTGGAATATAGGATGCAAGATTGCCACAAGCAATCTATCCCAACACAAATATATACCATACGTGCACTGCAGAAGTATCGTTAAAGGTCTGTTTTAACACGTAATAAGCAATTGATCATAAGTTCTTACAACAGCTTCCTTCACAGACGTTCTGACTACTGAGCCATGTATTTGTATTACCCTTAACCACCATCCATGTATGCAGCAGATGTTTCTCCAAATAAAGCAGTTACTGGGACTTTTTTTATAGAGGCAGATAATACAGAATTAAACCAGTAAGCAGTTGCATGGAAAGCAATTCCTACAAGTCATTCAGCAACAGCAAAACTTAACTAGGGAATCAGCTTGAGGTTTTTCCAACAGCATGCCTGTGAAAGGACTTCCTCTTATGGTCACCATTAGCAGAACCATGCACTGAGCTCTAGATTTCCTCCCCACATGCTAAACTGTCTGCTCCAAGTTCAACTGCTAGAAGAATATCTGTGTCCTAACCACAGGAAGCTGAGATTCTCAAGTCCACTGGTCTCTTCAGTTTACCAAGCTTAAGTTCTCCTTGTCAACAAGAACGGTCCCATGTTGCCTGAGACAGGTAAGTTATTTAGCCTTAATGAAGTGATATTGGCAATAAATCAGGAACAGAGAAATCAGGTAGCTTTTGAATGTCCTAAGAACTATTTTACCTGGTGATAATATATAGCATCAGCTTGGTACCCTAGCCTCAAAGGCTAAGCATCAGCAAGATGCTTCAGCTTAACATTTAAGGAAAATACGTGATACCTGCAAAGAAAACTGGCAGCAAAAGCAAACTGAGCATCAGGAAAGATACTGCCAGATCTTTAAATGACAGAAGGCAGAATATCAAAGGAAAGTCTGAAATAAAAACCCAGTAAAAAAGTCACAGAATATGCAACTGTGAAGATCTTTCCTAAGAGACTATGAAGTTTTCAAAACAATGTCCATTACAAAGGTTGTTGTAATTACTCTCATATCTAGCCAACCCAAATATAGTTTATCAAGGAATGATCTCTGTCTGCTTGAGTCTTTCAGTCCAAGTCTATCGTTCACAATCTTCTGAAAGATTTAGCTCCTTGCACTTTACAATAAAGAGAAAACAATGCCAAGAATAAGCCTTTTTTAATTTGAGATGTTTTAGAAGCAGAGGACAGCACACTAGTGCCAAGGCAGCTTACAGATAGTATCACTCTTCCACCTCTTACCTCCCTCTCTCTCTCCATAAGAAGTCTTACATGGCAAGCATGTGCTTCTGCAGCAAACCAATATAGCAATTAGCATGAATTCTGTTTCAGACACTTAATGCCTATAAATAAGCAGCCCAAAATAACTGAGGATTACAGAAAAGAGCAGGAGACTACTGCCATCTGAGGCATTCTTAGATAACTTGTCAGGAGGACTCGAGCTGGTAGCCCCCAAGACAGCCAAGTAATCTCTTGCCATTCAGAAAGCCTACCCTTAGCACTGGGGCTCTGGGATGCAGAAGGGGAAGGGCTGGGGGGAAGGGTAAATTCTAACCATATTAGCCTGTCCCATGAGTGATCAGCACCTGAGCGAAAGAGCATTACTATATGCTGATGCAATGGAAACAGAATTCTTGGTAACAGCTCCAGAAGCAAAGGGGAGGGAGATATCTACACTTCCACACCAAGGCATAGCTATTTCAGTGGCTGCAAACCAGCCTTAAGTCACCAGGGTGGGACTCCCTGAAGGCGATCAAAGCCTTATACACCACATGTATTCCCCTCCTCATTCTCTCTCACTCCCAAGACCTTCTCCATTTTTTAACAGCCAGTGGCTTCACCAGATACTATTCACCCAGTTCTCTCCCTGACATTGGCCTTCACCTTGACATATTTCCAGCCTGTCCAGTCCAAAATCCTTATTTTCTCCCTAAATTACAGGTAAATAACCATGCATACTTATATCAGTATCTTTATCAAGTTGCTTAAACCCTCAAGCTCACCTGTTATCTTAAATGAAATTGGCCTGACATCCCTCTACTCTCCCCATCCTCATTTTCAGATTTATTAGAAAGCATGAGGTAAGCATTTGCCACAAGTGAGAAGGAAAACTGTTTGGAGGAACAGTTTTCCCTATTGAGCACATTCCTGCTTTTAGATTTAAGTGAGGACATACCAGACCCTCTAGGTGAATCTTATTCCAAGGTTTAATACATTGCAGGAACAATACTGGAAAATTTTCTTCTCTGCAGTTACCAAACCAATGCAGAGACAAAAGCACCTCAGACATTCTTTGCTCTTGTTCAAGCATTAAGGAAGGGAACCCCTTAGGTGATGTGCAACACATGAACAGGAATAATTTGGAGTCCTATTTAAGAACAGCCAGGATTTCATCAAATGCAACAGGATAGTTGATTTGATACGTGGTTGCCTCTCATGAAATAAAAGTGACTTATTAAAAATATCAGTTTAAAACATCACCTGTTCTCTTGGCAGGTCCTGAAAACATCCTGTTATGGAAATTGCATTAGATATTGGCAAACAGCTGTTTAATGGGAGTATATTAGAACCATGCTGTGCAGCTTCAGAGGTTTTGCTTCTTTTTTAAAACTTCATTTATCTGTGGACTCCAATATATTTACTAGGAGAAAGACTCTGCCATATACCTGTAAGACAGGCATTATCCCACTCTAGGTGAAAAGCTTTAGAGATGGTAGCTCACTCAAGATCACGAAACAAGCCAGTAAAAAAGTGAGACCATGTGGCACCACCATCCTGCAGGCAATTAATGCCTGGTAAGCTGTTCTTCTCCAGCCTCCGGTCATGTTCATAGTTACTCACCAAAAGCACACCCAAGAAAAGGGAACAACAATGCATCAGTTCGGTCAGATGTTGTATGTAGTTAACTCCTTATAGCTCAGGGCCAGTCCAGTTGAAGACATTTCAGGCTTATTGTACAGTTACTTGACTTATTTGGGCTTTTAAAGAAGTTCCATATATACTGATTTAGGTCCAACAGTTAAGTGGAATTTGAGACGCTGAACCATGCTGTTCTAGAGAGTAATATGCCACAATTTTTCCTATAAAACTAAGCTATAACTTAATTAGTAGCTTACCCAAAGTCAAAAGATACTAACCTTCAGCAGCAAAGGAGCAAGTTTTTCCTTTATAGGCCTACAAAGGCCTGCTCCCCCTCTCACAACAGATGGTGCCTTCCCCAAAGGAGAAGGGTCAAAATAGAGTAGAAATTCAACACTAACCTGATGCTCCAAGTTTGACAGAGAGACTTAGATTGTCCATATAAGACTCCGGAGCTTTCCATCACATTTGACATGTTTACTCATTGTTTGAAAGACTTTAAAATCCTCTTAAGTTACCTAATCACATCCTGTGGCAAGTTGAAGATACTTGACATTCCTCTCTTCGCTTTCCCCACCTTTGGGGCAAGCTAAGTGTAAACATGGCACCAACCCAACTACAGCAGAGCCAAACACCATTTAGGAACTCAAAGGAGTACCCTGTGCCCTTAGAAGTTAGCACAACACAGGAGGTCCAGGCACTGTCCCTTCCTATCACCTAACCGGCCTGTGGAATAGAGAGCACTGAAAGAGGAAGTGAAGGAAGAGTTTGTTTTCTATTCCACTTCTGGTTCTTCCTCTTAGCATGAACATCTAGAAACACATGGCAGCTTCTTTGTAAAAGAAAAAAGTAATAACTCATCCACCTAACTAGGAATGGGAAAACAGTAAGGCACCCCAAAAATAAGCAATGGGGCAGCACATGCAAAAAAACAGAAGCTTCCTTCAAATTATTAATTTACAAGGGGTAGACAAGAAAGGAGACAGAAAAAGTAGCAAATCTGATGTGGCATCTAAGTCTCAAGACAAAGAGCTTGAGACTTAAGCTTAAGCTCATGTAGATGCTTCCTGAAAACTTCTAGGGCAATTCCTCTGGACTGTTCACACTCTACTAATTTATAGCAGAATATACACACTGCTGACAATCCAGCTTAGTGTACTTACAGTATGAGGAAAAGATCAGGTAGCACTGATGTTAACATCATTTCACAGAGAAAACCACTCTGCTTCTTACAAGCTCAGAGCTAAAAATACCAGATATAAGGCATGTACCTTTGTGAGGGACCAACCACTATAGGCCTTGGCAGATGTACCCAAGCCAACTACTCAAAGAAGCTACAGAAGTTGCATGTCAGTTTAGGAACTGTTTTGCCATCTCAGTATTGCTCCCCCCTGCCCAACATTGGAATGTCCACCAAGTTCAGCATCAAACAGGATTGACTGGATAAACTCAAACTGTAATCAAGTGTAGTATCTATAATAAAGCCAGAAGCTGAAGAGTCCAATTCAGTGTTTAATGATTAGAGCTGAAACAATGGTTGAGAGTCTTAAAGGATTTCCTCATGTGCTAAATGACTACTCAGTTTCTACACTTAAGAAGAAACCTGACAAGTTTATATTTTTACCTATTTCTTATTTGGACAAGTCCATATTGTAGAGACTGAAGCAGCAGTCAGCATTTGCTTAACTCCCCAGATATCCAGCTGTGTCTGTGCAGAAGTACAGCCCATCAAGGTAACTTTAGATGCTTTAAAATTAGGAAATATGGAGCAGCAGTAGGCATGATAGGGAAAAAAATGACACCACAATGAGTTTGTTCAGAAGCTCTCCTCTCTTCATACTGAAGTAAGCAAACCACTGAACTGAGAAAAGAAGGATCAGGCAAGAATTTTGGTAGCTTTACATCCAGTGTATTAGTATAGGACAACGTATCCTTAAAACACAGTTCTTACCAAACCTTTGATTTACTTCATTGACAAATTACATAAGATCTCAAGCCTTGTGAAATGAAATCCTCCAGTTCTTGAGACAAAGCCTTAACACACTGCGGGAGCACCACTTCAAAGAATGTGATGTAAAAAGACAAGTGTTCCTGTATTTTGGGTTGGGGTTTTTTTTACCATGCTGAAGCTATTTAGGAGTGCTCTAACCTAAAACACAACTTGAGAAAATTACTAGAACAGAGGTTCTCTAATCTGCAAGCACACTCAGATGAGACAGTCTTCAAAAGCCAGATGCATAACCCAACCTTTGTTCCTCCAGTACAATCTGCTAACTACAACTTCGACTGCTTTTATTAGTTGCTTCCAGAGGTAATTGCTCAATTTCCAGTTCAAAGCACTTAATACTAAACATGCAAGAAAGCCACCTCTGAGACACCTTATCAGTACACTGCACACCAATGAATACATCTCCAAATGGCCAATTAATTGTATCATTCATCAGGCAGACTATTCAAGTGTAATTAAAGCACCTAATTAACTTTCACCAACAATATACTGAATGGAAGTTGAACCACTACATCATTATTAGAAGCCACAGTAAACTTAAAGATCAGATCTAAAGGCAAGAGTCTTGCAAGCAGTTCTGCTATTGAAAACTCCTTAAGGCATATCTCTGTTTTCCTTCTCAGCAGTAAGCAAGTGTAGCCAGACAATTATGACACCAAGCACCTTTTTACCTTCTAGAGCCACACAAACACTGAACATCCGAGGTTTTACTCCTTCAAAGAACAAAAAAGACATGTTAGACAGCACACAGGCAACAGCATTGAAAGCTAAGCAGTTACTTCAGGGGTGTACTGAACTGTTAGGAGCTCACTCCCATAGCTGACTTCCCCATACAGACCTCCAGCTGCTCTACGTCCCCAGCCTGTACAGCCTTCCATGGCGCTCACATTGTAGATAAAGAGGTATGCATTTTATTTAGTAGGATGTAATACAGGTTTTTCCTCAGACTGCTGTTGCAGTTTTGCATTGTGTAGTTCTGAAAGTCTGTTTTGGCTAGTCATCTCATTTTGGTGTCAGATTATTTTATTGAAACCCAGGCTCTTACAGAAGGGAATGCTGAAACTCTTCTGCAGTGGGGTCCTCGGAGGGTTATTCCCTGCCTAAAAAGGGAAAAGACCCCAAGATTTCACTTCTGGAACACTTGGCATTCCAAAATATTTTAATAATTCCAGTTTGGAAGTATTTCCTAGATGCTTTCCATTGTTCCTCTTTGGATAGTTAAAGCATAGCTCTGACCACAGGACACACACCTTGATCTACCTCTTCCTGCTGAGCCAAACACTGGAGGTTGGTGTCCTAGATAACAGCCCAGCCATTACTCATTAAGTTAAAGCCACTAGAGGGCATTGACATTTACTCAGAAAATAAGAATCAGTGTAAGACAGACCTTGCACTATACTTATAGGGGAGTCAGATTTTGATACTTGCTTTATCGACTCAAAGTCCTCTATCCACAGGGATCACCTCACTACTCAGAAGTTCATACCTAGAACCACAAAAGACATCCCATTGTTATCATAACTACATTAATGTAAAATTTGAGTCTTTATCTTACATCAGCAAATTCACCTCATCATCCACAAATCACGCCAACCCATAACTTCCCACCCTTGCACACCACTGTTTACACTGCTCAAGTCTTTGCCGTCTCATTTCAATTTTTTGATATTTTGGAAGGCAGAAAAGATTTCTTAGCATTCTCTGCCCCATCCAAGGTCAGCAATACTGTTGTCTTCCCTTCTAGGCTGAGTTCAACACTGCAACACATTCCAAGACCTACTTTCCTTGTTCCCATCAAGTGCCTTGTTCACAACTGCAGAGTGAAAACATACTGTGTTTACATACACCCATGACAGATTTTTCACTTTCACATGCTGCAAACCTAAACAAGGAGAACTGAAGGTGACTGACAATCCTGCACTTAGATTTAATAAGCAACAGATGAGCAGCAAAGCTCTGTGCTCAGATCAATCTTCTCACTGTTCTATTTCAAGCAAGTACTTATATTTGACAACAGAATAAAAAGCAGCTGTCAAGAACCTTGCACAAGTTGGCCATGGGACATAATAGCAAAGAGAACGTGGACTTTAAAAACCTAAATTAATTGTGTGCCCTGACTAGGCTAAATCTAGTTCATCACACACACACCCGAGGGCTCAGAATTTCCTTCCCCTGTTCATTCAAAGACCTTTCAAGGTATATAGAAGACCAAACCCATCCACCAAAATCTCTTGAAAATTCCATTTCTATCACACCCTAGTTAACTGGAAGTCTTCCACGTTCTGAGGAGCCACATCATCCACTTAAGTGCTGCTCCACATCCAGTTTGAATCTATCTGGCCCATGGCATCAAACAGCAGTGTGATACAACCACATTATGCTGGGGGTTGCGTCTTGCTCTTATGTAGTTCAGTAACCGTGTACACAACATGACAAAGTTATGTCAGTTTCGAGCATCTCCAGGCTGTTCAGTCAGCTCCATGAAGTCCAAGCAATGCTCTTAAAAGATCATAGGCATATCTTCTACAATTGTTGGCAAAGGTGGAGTTCAAAAAGTGTATATAAACAATTTGGATCTACCACCACCACTATACCAAGTGTGCAGGGAAAGCTTCCAGACTAGTAGCCAAGATTGGAACATACAAGTTACCTTAGATCACTCTTGGAGAAATGTATAGTTTTCTTTTAGCAGATATGTTCTTGCAGATAGCCAATATGGACATCTGAAACAAGTCCAGGCAATTCTGGTGTTCAATTATCCTTCGACTAGGTGTACTGTAGGTAGAAAACTCTGCCAGCACAGGACACTGGTAAAGTGTTCCTGTTTAGAAATCAGAGAATTTGCCTTGAGATGGATTTAGCCCAAGACCCAAAACTATTCTCACATTGAGCTGGTCTGTCTCATTTCTCATTACAAAGAAATAATGTACTCTTGCTTTTACACACCCTATTTGTGGGGGACAGAGGGGGAGAGGTGCAGTGTGTGTAGAATAAACCCTCCGTATTCAACAAGATTTATGAAGAGCCTTACATTACTCTTAGTTTAAAAGCCTGAAGAAAAAGTTTGTCTTACACTTATTTGGAAGTAAAGTTACTCCTCGTGCAAGACTGCTCTTACACTTCCCTTGAACATCATACCAGAACACTGAAACTCTGAGCATAAATCTAGGTGGAGTAAGGTTTATCGTATTTGGGTTGGGTTTTTTTTTTTCAGTAGACATTAATATTTGTTCCTATTCTCAGCTATCTACTTACAGTGAGTATGCACAAGCTCTGCTTTTACTAAGGAGACAAAATGAAGAATTTTGCACTATGTACAGTACAAAAAGACCCCCAACAACAAAAAAGCTCCTGTTACTCTGAACAGAGAGAGGGTAGGAAGTACAGTTCCCAAGTGTACTCTACAGAAAAAGGGAGCAGTGTTTTAACTTTAGATTTTAAATTGTTTTGGAGAATCAGAGCTGCAATGCCTCTTTTTATAGGGATTATATAACAGGACATCATTAAACTACATAACTAGCACTTCCAGACTTTGCCTGGAGCTCTGAAGTACAACTCTGGGATTTACTGCACATTGTGTACCTACCCAGTGCTCCTAAGTCACACTACAGCCTCTTGCTTAAGACTAAATATCAGGTATCTCTGCCAGTATCTCTGCCCAGTGATGTGCAAGCAGGCCAACGACTGTCCATGAGTGATGGGAAGAGTTAGTAAACTAGTCTTTGAGACCATCTAAGAAGCTAGGCTTCTGAAACAGGAGATACACCTATTGTCAATCTAAGTTGAGTGTCCAGTCTCCAAAAGATAACGGCTGCAAGAAGCCATGGATTTTTTTAATTACTGTGCTTTTAGAAGCTATTTCAAAAGTTAGCCTTACTCACTTAACTAGAATATTGCATGAAAGAAACTGCTGAAGCACTTTCAATTATCTCAATTGCCTGATAACTAGAAGTACTAAGTCAGTAGGAACAGAAAGAGCCTATTTTCAGCACAGTGTACCCCTACAGTCAGCACATGCTGGATGTCAGGAGCTGCAGTGTATTTCAAGATGTCAGTGCTTCAACTAGGAGGCTAGAACTGTCTAGACTGCCTTCAGTAGCTGTCCTTCATCCAGACTTGACCACCAAGGCAAGTGACTAAATCCAGCTCCAGTCATACAAGCATCAACAAGCATAAGTCCTACCACAGGAGTGAGTTACCTACCTGTAGCTCACAGCTGGCCAAAGCAACAAGTCAACATATTGTAGGAGATCAAAACACACCCAAACAGGAGCTTGGAGACACAAGCATTGCAAACCAATGTGGCATAAGCGATCATTCATGGATTGATAACAGGAATTTGTTACAGCTCCAGTGTACCCAGATAAACTTGTCAATTGTCTTTCGGTGGCAACAAACTTAATTAAAGCAGTGGTGCTTCTACAGCTAGGACAGACTATATTTTTTCATACTTACTTTATTTTTCTTAAAGCCTGTACCTTCCAAAAAATCCTGCCAAAAAGGCAAGCAACAGGAAGTGCAGTTTTATTACTGCTTTAAAGTGTAAGGCCACTAAGTGCTTGTGAATTACTGCAGTGCCAATGGCCTTCAGGAGACTTTGAGAAACAATTTCATGAAGGCCTAAACCCTCAGATTAAAATGTTAGAGAAGGTGACAGATTCTGAAAAATTAACAAGGTTTATTTTTATCCTGTTAAGAGACTGTTCATGGCCAAAAATTACTACTTCTCGATGTCCAGCAAGAGATAGAATTTAAAGGCAACTATCAGAGAAAGGTTTTATCCTCAAGAAACATTTTTTAAAAACATTGAGATGAGAGATTAAGTTTTTCTCTTTGGCAGGATATTTAAGTAGACATACATAGTATTTGGGCAGTCATATTTCTCTGAAGCTACTTCTGTTCAAGTATTTCATACTCCTTTCCACTACGAAGCACAGAGCAACGAGCATTATTATATGTCAAGATTCAGCACTTGCAACTTGAAGAGAAAATTGTTCACAAAATAAAAGTGGTACAAAGTTTTATCATGTTCCTGTAGCTCGCTAGATAGCACTGAAAATCCTAGGTAGGATTTTTGCTGACAAGGGCCAAACTTACCTTCAAAAATCCAAAAGCATGGGGGCTTGTCCACAAACAAGAATGCAGAACACCAGATACAGCTGATGTATAGATACGCCTTTTATTTCCCAGGTTGTAGTCTGTTAAGACTTAAATCATCTAGCATTTCTTTCAGAATTATTCAATACCAAGACCAGTAATAGCACTTCTTCCCTTTGTTAACTATGTACTTCCTTCCCCTTCCAAAAGGGGAAGATGAAAAGAAAACCCCCAGATTTGGCTGTAACAGCCTTGCAGTGCCATGCCAAGATTTTTAGTCTCCCCGAGGAGCTGGAACATACAGAAATTAATAGCATCTTAATTCTTTAACTCCAGTAGGATTTGGTACCCAATCACCCACCCAACTCCCTGCCAGAGAACTTGCATCAGCACTTCATGATCTGAAACAGTCGGTAGTATGTAGAAGCTAGAGTCCCAAAGAACATCAAGTAAAGTGATCAGGCTTTCCCTTCCCTTGCAGTGGAAGTCACATGTGCCTGCAAAGCATCTGTTCACAATTGTGAACAGAACTGCAGTGCTCTGGAAGCAGAGGAACTCATATGGAGAAAAAAAAAACAAAACAGAGTAACACAATCAATATTGAAATCTAAATTCACATGGGAAGACAACCTGAAAATACTCAGATGAAAATTTAAGGCAAAAAAGTGAAAAGCACTGAGAGTAGAATATACACGAGACTACATAAACTGAGTTTTAAGTGCACTGGCACCTTCCACAGAAGAACTTTCATAGCAGCCTCCCTAAGACATCCATGCTGCCCTGAAAAGGATTGAAGCAGTTGACTTCACAGCACAATCTGCTTGACAGACATGTAAACCTCATAGTGGTGGTACCTTCAGAAGCACAGGCACATCTACTGCTGGCTCTACTGGAGGCTTTCCAGGCCAAGTCAGGATTGATCCTTCAGCTTTCTTCAGGTTAACAGTGTAGAACCTGGACTGACCAGCTGTGTTGGGTTTACACATGTCATGGTTTAAGCCCACCCAGACAGCAACTAAGTACCATGCAGCTGCTCGCTCACTCCTACCTTCCTCCCTTCAGTGGGATGGGGAGAAGATACAACAAAAGGCTCATGTGTCAAGGCAAAGGACAGGGAGAGCTCACCAGTTATGGTCACCATCAAAAGACAGATTCAACTTGAGGAAACAAGACCCATTTTATTTAAACGATAAAACCACCATCAGTTTAGTAATTTAATCATAGTAGAACAGTGAGAAAGGTAACTGCATCTTAAAAACAAGTTCCTCTCCTCTTTCTGGGGTCAACTTCACACTCTATTTTCTCTACCTCCTCCCTTTCAGCAGTGCTTGGAGGCAGGGATTGAGGGTTGTAGTCAGTCCTAGTCCATTCAGTATTCTTCCTGCTGTTCCTCCTCAGAAGAGGGATTCCTTGTAGTCCTCCAAAAACTTTTACCAGCATGGATCTCTTCCACAGGCTGTAATCCTCCCAGCAGACTGCTCCAGCACAGCCTTCCCTCAGAGTCACGAACTCCTTCAGGAGTAGTCCCCAGCTCCAGCGCAGGGTCCTCTTCCACCATTGCTAAAAACTGCAAGAGCTCAGCCTGCCATCTCAAAGGGGAATGGCTGTTTAGTGTGTCTCCCTCCACCCTTACCAGCCTTGGTGTCCATATAGTTGTGTCTCATTCCACTCCTCTCCAAAACAAAATAACTTGCCCGTCAGGTTTCTCTCTTCTCTAAATGTTATCATAGAGGTGCTGTTGGCTCGACCTTGGCCAGAAGTAGGTCTGATTTGAAGCTGGGGAAGCTTCTTTAAGTTTCTTAAAGAGCCATGCCAGTAGCAGCATAGTGCAGAGATTACCTCTTTGAAAAGATGCCAGGGGCTGTCCTGGTCTTGGACAGTTTGTTCTAAAACAATCCCACTGCAGACCAAAGGTGAGGCCATCAGCCAATTTGGTGGTGCCTCTGAAAATATACTTAAAGGCAAAATATCACAATCACAGAATAATCATGGTTGGAATTGACTTCCTAGGTCACTAAGTCCAACCATAATTGGTCACATAGCAGGGGATAAGTGTGAAAAGCCATGGGACAAACAAGGAGATGATAGATCCCTCTGCAGCCCAAAGAGGAGACCATGTTGGAGCAGGTATTGCCCTGCAGCCCACAGACAGGATACCACGCCAGAGCAGTTGGAAATTTCCCGAAGGAAGCTACACCCTATAGAAAGGCCATGATGTTACAGATTTATTTTTTTTTTTCTGAAAGACTGCAGCCTGTGGGAAAGGCTCATGCTGGAGCAGAAGTGAGGAAGGGTCTGTCAGCTGGGCAAGGTCAACCTACCACAACACCAAGGAGAAAGCACAGAAACCTCTCCAGTCTGCAGATCCTCAACACCATCCTCACACTTCAACTAAGATCTGCCCATATCATTTGGTCCTGGGGATAACTGAGGGTCATCTTGTTTCAAGTCTCTAGAGAAGGAGAGCGCACAACCTCTCTGGGCAGCCTGTTCCAGGGCTCAGTAACCCTCACAGTTAAAGCTCCTTCTCATGTTGATGTGAAACCTTCTATGTTCAAGTTGATATCCATTGTTCCTTGTCCTATTGCTAGGCACTACAGAGAAAAGACTGGCCCTTTTAATTTGACACCCACCCTTCAGATATTTGTAGTTATTAGTAAGATCCCCTCTCAGTCTTCTCCTCAAGACTAAACAGCCCCAGTTCCCTCAGTCTTTCTTCAGAGAGGAGATGCTCAAGTCCCTTATTCATCCTCATAAATCCCTTAATCATCCTTGTAGATAAGAAATACAGGTATAGCTTGAAATTTAGAAAGGACACTTTCCCTAGCATAAATGAATAGACCAACAAATAAATCAA
The DNA here is from genome assembly GCA_024611195.1 of Ceyx melanurus. Classification (NCBI taxonomy): domain Eukaryota; kingdom Metazoa; phylum Chordata; class Aves; order Coraciiformes; family Alcedinidae; genus Ceyx; species Ceyx melanurus. The sequence goes on from JANHGL010016620.1 coordinate 196,650, forward strand.
CCAAGGGAAGGAATGGAGAATTATGTGAATGGAAATTATTAATTACAGTTCTGTTTAATCTTGTCAAGTTGACTGACACCAAGTCAGAGGTTCTGAGCTCTCCCATCTTTCCAAAACTGTTGGCCTTTCAGAACAGTAAAGAAACATCTGCCCTTTGCTTTTCCAGTCTAAGAACTTCTATTGTAATTAGGAGAGTGAATGCCAAGCTTCAAATAAGACAAGATACTTGGCAGTTATTCAGCCCTCCACAACTGCCTCTTTAGTAGCTCAGTGTTTGTTGAATCCCTGCCATTTGAGCTTTAAAGAGCTTTATAGTATTACTCACTTTCCACAAAGACTTCCCTAAAGGGGAAAACACACTTAAAGGGAAGCTTCCTACAAAGTCAAGCATACTGTCTGGAAGCAGTAGGTCCAACTCAAACTATTCAAACTGAGAACCCTTTGCATAGAGCACTAGGTTTAACACAGACATTGTCCTATAATACCTTTGTAAAAATTCCAAGAGACAGGTGTACATTCTAACCATCACCAGCTGAAGACAAGGTGATACTGGGTACCATCAGCTTACTCCCCTGAAAATACTTAAAACTGGTATGTCTTTCCCTAAAGTAAGGGGAAACTTCCTGGTGCTTTTCCTTCACTTCAGGGATCTATTGCTCCAAGCCAAGTGTTCAAGATGGATAAGAAGACAGAGAGCAACTTGACAAGAGTTTCAGTTAGAGCTGATACTGCAACCCAGAAACTGCTTTATCAACAAAAATAAGGACAGAGCTTATGAGAATGAGAAATAAAGTACTCACTAGTCTTTGGGAAAGAAAATCTTACTCAGTGCCTACCACCCTGCCTAATCTATTCAGAGCCATCAAATCCTCATTGTAATTTAGCACAGGACATTAACTAAGAAAGCTTCATCAGCATCAGCATTTATAAATGACATCTTCAGTTAGAATCTTGTTGAATCCATTACTGACTTTATTCAGATGCTTTGTGTAAACAATGCCTAGCACTGGTGTCTATCACCTCCCAATTAAACAGATGCCAAGAGAGTCTTCTACTTTTACATCAGCATCTGCTAGTGAAACAAAAAGCCACTAGCAAGTCCCACTAAAGCAAATTTCAGATAAGTATGGTTCTACCCCTCTGAACACTGGCATGAGATTTAACAAGATGATCTTTTCTTTCTTGATCATAATTGGTTGCCTTAGGAAATGCATGGATATGCATGAACATTAGTCTGCCATATAGTGAAGAGTTGACATGCTTGGCTTACCTTGTTTGTGGTAATCCCTAGGTTTGCTTTCTAATAAATAATAACCAGAGTCAAGCCAAAGATAACACCCTATTTTGTCCTCTTAATCTGAGGTGACCTCATCATGTCTATCATCAGCCTTCTGGCACTTCCTTAATATAATAAAGTACCTGTATTCTCCATGATTTCATGCAAGGTGAAGACAAGGAAAGAACTGAAAGTCATCTTTAGCTTTTGCTCTGGCATGCTGCACTCAATCATTACACTGAAAAGTTGGTTACATCTCTACACTTCAGTTTAACAAAGCTGAAAAAACCAAAGGAAAGCACATCAGGTGGAAAATGCATGTGCGATTTAACTTGATTTACTGCCCCAGTGATTTCCAAAGCAAAGCATGAATTCCTGAAGTTGGACTCACTTTTGCCAGGAGGAAGGCTTCAGGCAAGGTGCAGCAAGAACTATCAAGTTCAGAACTGTTCTCTCATTCTTTGTCCTGCCTGAACAGAGGCACACACACAAACAATGCATCTTGGAGGGTGCAGAGCAACATTTAACAAGTCTGGACATATAGAAAAAGCTAGTCTTCAGGGTGACACTATCAATGAGCAAGTTAACATGGAAGTAGAGGTTTCCCACTTAAAATCAGATGTGGGTATTTTATTAGAAAAAGCAATAATGAGCTAACAGTTCCATGGGACACCTAAGAAGGCATCAAATTCAACAGGAAGACTGGTTACCAAGATAATTTACCTACATTCTTAACACAAGGAAAAAGATATATGCCTTTGGAACTCAATATTCTTTGCTGCAGAGAAAAACCTGGTGACAGCTGAAGCTAAACTTTCTCTTTGGAACCATCATTTACTCAATTGTACAAGCACTGCTTGTGTTTTTAAGGCTTCAAATAAAGCAAAATCCTCTTTGCAAATTTGCATGGGAATCTCCTACTGACTTGTTCCCACCCATTTTGGAGCTCCTGGGGGAATGTCCCTGGATTATATGAAGCAATTGTGGAAACTTTTTTTGTTTTAGTTTGTACCAGAAGAACTAGAAACAAATCTTGGAGATTCTTCATTTAATTCTTGTAGTTCCAAAAGGAAACTGACACTCACCAGTTATTCAAGCTAGATCAAATATTCGGGCTCAAAATGTACATGTCATCTAATGGGGTCTAATAGGGTCAGTTCCAGATACACTGAATAGCAGGTCCTAAGAATGCTCAAATTTACTCAAGTATGGCAGATTTTTTTTCCTCCCACTCAGTTCCAATTTCAGAACCAAAACCCTCCAGTCCTCTAGTAACTTCAGAAAAGCTCAATATGTTTAACTTCACAGGCAAAACTCAATTTGGAAGCTGGGACTGATTTTTTTTCTTTCTTTCTTAATTGCTTTCTTGCAAGAATCACATAGGCATGAGCCAGAATAGCACTTATCCTAGGATGAGGCTAACATATCTACAAATTGTGTCTGTTTATACATGGACAAATTTTACAAAACAGTAAGGTAAGTTGCTTTATCCAATGGTGGCTTTTCTATCTAGTGTAGAAATCTCCAAATCACACAGTGTAATGCATTTGAGCAAAGGGTAGCTTCAGTTCTAACACCACTACCAAAAGGGGGGAAAAAAAAAAAAAGGAAGGGTCAGGGGGAAGGCATATTTTCTTTTGTAATAATGAAAAGCTCAACTTTTCTGTTCTCAGTCCAGCTACTTTGGAACTCCTTTAGGCATCTATCACCCACAATAAAAAAATCCTAAAATAAAGAGTCTCATTGACAACTGAGGATGAAGAGAAGAAAAACATCAGCAATTCTAGATTCTGATTGCTTCCCGCTCCTCATCCTATTTAACTTGAAGAGGCACCTATACCAGTGACATGGCAAAAGTTCTGTTTGACTAGTTAAAGGTCCATCAGCCACATTAAATGCAACCCAGATCTCCAGGGTGTACATAACTGCAGGTGAGCTTATGTTAAGTCAATGCTTTTCCAGCAGTGGATCATGGGAGGAACAACCTCATATATCAGTACAGGCTGGGGACTGATCTATTGGAAAGCAGCTCT
>JANHGL010016620.1:200058-224163 GCA_024611195.1 Ceyx melanurus
TAACAACTAAAATGGCACAAGCCTTCAAAAATCAAAATCCTGAATCCAACAAGAGCATCAATAACCTCAAGCCTAATACCAGTCTCTTATAAAATAAATAAATAAATAAATAAATAAATAAATAAATAAATAAATAAATAAATTTAAAAACGAGTATTTTCCTGGAAACAAATATTTATGCCATTCTATTACTGATAAACACTTCTCCAAATTTCTAAATATAGATGAGTAGCTTCGTTTCAAAAATTAATCACACATCATTCCCTAAGAACTGCTTAAAAGTGTGCTTTAGAAACTGTTCACAGAAGGTAATAAAACACCCTTTAAGTCACATAACTTTTAACCACTCTGCCAGCCTTTTTATTGCTGAAAAAAAATGGTGTTCACAAGTTGAACAGCCTTTACTAACACTATGTATACCCTTCCAGTCACTAATGAGCTGATAATACTTTGGGTGTCTGTAATGCACAATTCAAATGCCTTGCTTACCAATGTGTTTAGTATTCTGCAAATAAGTCTTTGTACCAATTAAATCCCTTGTTATTATGAAAATGCTTCCATACTGTTGTAATAACACAGGATAACACAGTCAATGCTACTAATCATGAGGCTATTCTTCGAATAATTGCAGGATTTATGAGTAATCACTGCTAAGGATACAATACTATTCGGTACAGAGTACACAAAATTTAATAATACCTTTCAAATAAATCTGATTAATGTTACAGTATTTTTTAAGTGAGCCATGTACATAAAATAAAAATCTTCCCAACAAACCAAGTGTTGCTTATCTGCCAGTTGCTGGAGGAGGAGAAAGAGTGAGAAAACACGATTGTCTTCATCAAGATGCCAAGAAGCCTTTATTTATTAATTTACAGCTTTTTTTATAACCTTTTAACCTCAACGTAATTGGACAAGTCAGCCACCCCCTGGGGTGATTGGCTGGGGTACCACAGCACCCATAGTCAAAACATCTCTCTACAATTTTACAAACAGCTGCCCACCAAGGTCACAGCTGGTGGGAGCCTTAGCGATCCCACAAGAAGGAAAATTCCAGGCAGTGGTTATTTTAGCATCCACAACTAAGTATTTTACAGTGCAGTAATTTACTGTAGCTATTTTGCAGTAAACATCCTTTACCTGTGCCTACATCAACATCTGAATTTGAAATGCCCACCCAACCCCACAGCCTTCAACCTTCTACCATTCAGTCCTGGATGTCGCCAAGACAAGGGCATGTGTGCAATTTCCTCACCTCCCAAAGAGGAATTTCCTCACCTCCCAAGGAGGACTGGCAAAGCTGGCTAATAGGGTGACGGGAATTATGCTTCAAGAGGGCAGACAGTTATTGGCATTCACTGGGAGACACAAGGGAAAAACAAGGGACCAAGTAGTGAAATCAACACCTTGAAGAACCCCCACTTCTGGCAGACGGGCTGTCTGTGGGACTTTGACACAGAGTATTTCTGGAGCAGTAATTCAAGGATACCTGCAAGGGTTATGATTGCATTCTCATCACCTTGGAAAGTTCCAGGTTGCCTGTATTGCTCTAAAAATACAGTGTGTTGGAATATAGATCCATACCTTCTGGCCAAAAAAAATAATAATTTTTAAAAAAATTACATCTGTCTGCAACATTCATTTAGAATTCAAAAGGAAAATGTGGGGATGTCCGCTAAAGAAAAAATATTACTTGGCAAAAAAAATGGACACAGAAAACTTCAACTTCAATACCAACATTTATCTGTAAAAAGTATTCTCTAAGATATCAATAATAATGTATTACAGACAAAATATAATAATTACATACAGAGAAAGCAAAAAAATCTCAACAACCTGTTCTAGATAAACAAATCTGTTTATTTTCCCTTCAGAAGATATTGGTTGATTATGCAAACCGCTCTATTAGCAAATCCCTCCAAAACCAGAAGATTAAATATTCCACAGAGAGATTAATATTAGGTAAACTGCTGCTTCTGGTCTCCTGCCCAGTGAATGTTCTTCTAAAGGAAAAAAATATGACTGTGCCAACCATCTCTACACAACATCAACCCCACCCCTTCATTTTTTTTAAAAAGCAAATTACCACATACTGAGAGGAAACTTTTACTGATTTTATTATGCCTCAGTCAGATGGACAGAGCTTACCCAAAAGGCAGTAATATCACCAAGTCAAGCCATACAATTCCACAAACAGCATTCACCAGCATCCTCCATAAAACTACTACAGGAAAAAAAAAAGAGGATCCTTTGCACAGAGGCACAGCACTAGACAATTAAAATGAGAGGAACAGATGTGAAAAGCTCTTCAGAAAGACAGCTATTCTCCACAAGTCCTTAACGATAATGGAAAAAAAAACCCAAAACATCCAATTCTTATTTTAATGCACCCAAAATACATCACCAAATAAATTTTACAGGTATTTGCACTGTGCTTTCAGGGGCAGCAGGTTACTTCTAAATAAAGACAAAACTATTTCTACCCAGGGGAAGGTCCTAAAATTATATATAAAGTATTAAAACACATGTCTACCAAGTCTAACTTCATTCAAACTGGGGTCTTAGTGTCAGGGTGGGGAAATAAAACTTCATTTTTAAAGCTGAAATAGAGTTTTTTTGAAAGCAGGAAGTTTGTTTTCTGACTTTGATCAGAAACTTTCTTCAAGCTTCCTCAACCTATACACATGCCATGCACTCTACAAGCAATTTGTGGCAATCTAGCTGTTCATTATTGCATTCTTCAAAAATTATACTAAATTATACTAAAAGTCATGCTACTGTTTTTTTAATCCAAACATGTAAAATGTGTCAAAAAAGTTACTTATCCAAACTGTACAATAAATAATTTATTTTAGCAAAGCAAATATCTGAAAATATCTGAAAACGTTAGATTCAAACCCATTTTATTGCATTTTGGTAGCCATGGAATCATGGAAGGTTTTCTTTCTTTTATTATGTAGTTTCTTTAATATGTGAAGTAAACAATAATAATTCCATTTAAATAAACTACAGAAAAGACAGGCAGAGGCCTGGTACAGTTAGAAGGCTCAGATTAGTAATTAATGACAGCAAATCTAATCTTTTAGCAGTGAAGCAAGTTAGGAAGATTTACAGGTCTGAATTTTTTACCTGTGTTTCATTAATCTACTTGTTTGCATAAATGTAAAGTGTACTGTCAGGATGTGCCATGTTGGAGGCAGGAGAATATGGAGCAGCTCTACCTTTGCAAACACAGAAACAGTTCCATAGCATTCACACATGATCTCTTTCAGTGAAAAAAAATTCCTCAAGAGGCATTTTTTGCCATGCATACAGCACCTGCTACCATCACCAGCACCCCTGCCCTTCCACACCTTTACCATCTCATCCTGAAATTCAAAGGTAAACAGCTTTTGTCTGCCTTCCAAGCTGTCACTCTGAAAGCCACCCATTGGCAAAATCACAAATACAGCAGGAAGTTAAATAAACGAAATACATGCCTTAAGCTGTCATTTGAATCAATGTATATCAAATATATGCAACAAATAATACAACAACCAGTATTAACACCTTTATCCTAACTTCCATTTCTTTGTCTGTTGTTTAAATTCTATTGTTTGCAGCACCTGGCCATAATCCTTAGTATTACATTTAATTTGTACACATATTACAGTATCATCCAGAAACACAAGGTGCAGGAGCAACATGCCAAACACAGCATCTTGAAAAACTTTCAACATTAATTTAAACGCACGGGTTTTTTGGATGCTGTACAGACCTTTATTAGGTGCCTGCATGCAATTCATTTAAATTAATAGATTAATGTAAGAGCAACTTATTTTTAATGCAGATAAAATACCCACACACAAAGTAATAGAGAGTCTGAGAACACAGAAAATTCTCCTTTGGGTTTTGATTGGTTTTGGTTTAATCAGTGTAGTTGATAATAATTAAGCCTCAAAACCTTCATGCCTAAATGACGTACTGCAATTTATTTTGATTACAGATTTTTTTGCCATTTTTATCTTGCCATTTAATAGGCAAACATAAAATCACACATCTCCTTGGTAATAAACTGAGCCCAGATCAATAGCCAAAGAAGTCTCTCTAACCCCAAGATGGGGAGTCCCTCCTGCCTCCAGTGGCAGCAGCTGAAGGGGCCCCAGCTCCCACTGCCCCACAGTCACCTTCTGGAGACAGGTAGCCATATCCATACCAATTGAAGTGACAACAAAGACTTCCCAGATAGGGTTATCAAACAGTACAGTCAAGCCTGCAAACCTTCACTAATGGATTCGTGCCTTTGCTCAGCTGCCCTAATTCCACTGGGTTTTGGCACAACCCACACCCCAACCTCTCCAGGACTTACACAAAGCACAATTCTCACTCTCTCACTTTTTTTCCTGACATGTCTGGTATTAGTTGTTTGTGCTCCTACACAGTGAGTGATAGCTGATTAATATCTCCCTAGCTGCACTATGTGAAACTGCACCAAGGAAGGAACCTGTTATTGATGGCACAATACATTATAATAGAATTTTATATAGATCTTATGGATTTTTTTCCCCCTTCACCTACCAGCATTATTTCAGCAAGAGGTTTAACCAAGAGTCAACCTGACTTTTGTTTTAATCTCTCAACTGCGACAATATAATTAAGCTGAGAATGATATATCAAAGTGCCATACACAAAGACGAATCGACAGGAGTAATTTTTACTACTCGAGGGCCTTCAGTTTCATATATCATAATATCCTGTAAAGCAAGCCCACTGACATCTGCTTGACTATAAAAGCAATAGTTTGGTATAAACCTCAATTCATCCTTCCAACAGGCATATGTGCACTTTGCTTATTGCCAGCACTATGTGCATTACTACAGTTGAAACCTGCATCATTCAATATTTCATTTCTTTATTAACTACTTACCACAAGTCGGAGAGCAGAACTTGCCATAATTCTTGCACAACAGTGTTTCACATGAGCATTCTGCTGAAATTATTTTAAACGTTTTAGTAGCTTGACAGATATTTTGTTTTCTTTTGAAGACGTTAAAGAATTTAGCATATCTGGTTAGGACACAAATATGTCTCCTCTTTTGTGTTTTGGGTTGGGGGTTTTTGGTGGTTGTTTTATTGTTTGGTTAGTTGTGGTTTTGTGTGTGGGTTATTTTTTTTTGTTTGTTTTATTCTGTTATTGTTTGTTTTGCTTTGTTTTGTTTTGTGCTTGGTTTTTTCTGTATTTTTATTTGTTTATTTGTTTTTTAAGAATGGAGGACTTGTATTCAAACACGCATTGTTTCTGGCTTCACTTCTAGTTTTGAAGCTTTTCAGCACTGGAGCAGCTCGTAGTTCTGTACCTACAAGAAGGAGAACCTTATTTACAGCCAGCATCCTAAGCTCTATGGTAATGCAATTATTGTTATCATCATCACCATCAGTATCAGCACAATCAATCTGAGTATGTGTTTCTAATGAGTTCATGTCTCCAGGCAGTTAATGTTCAGTCTGATTTTCCGGGTTTTTTTATTGTTAAGTAACCATTCTTTGCAACAAATAAATTGAAAGCTTTATAAAATTAAAATTAGTACTTAAAGAGAAACTATGAAAAATCTGATTATAGCAAAAAAAAAAATAAAAAAAATCAAGCAGAGCAGATTAACCTAGCTCCTAGCTCATCTGGGGGGCAAATTGTATTTATTGGGTTAAGTGATATGTCTTGGCCATGAGGCAATTATATCTTTTGGCTCTTCCATATAAGAATAAAATAATTTCCTTGAAATAAGTAAAAGATACAAATGAGATCAAATTCTCTCCCATACAGAGAATTTGTTTTCTGCACATTCCTGTATGATTCATTACAATAAATCTCCCTGCAGTCCTGAGAACACCAGGGACTATTCCTTCTTGGCCATCAGATACAAGAGAAATTCCAACCTTAGGAAAAAAACCCAACAAAACAAACAACCACCCACCCACATATAAGAGACTGAACTATTTATGTCTCTAACCTTGTGAGGTGATAAGATCTGAAAACTAGAAAGGCCTGTGTGGGGGCAGGAGATATCAATGGCTGTCCATAGTCCTCAATGGCTCTACCAACCTCCCCTGGCTCCTTGCAGATAATTAACAATAGGAAGAGATAAATTCTGTGTAGGTGGGTTGGTGTCTTTTCCCTGAATTAATTTCTTCTGCTAACTGCTGGGACATGGCCAAGGGGAGGTCCACCACACCAGAAGTAGCTCATGCAAATCAGGATACTTAGGATACTTGCCACCTATATCCTAAGTATGAAGAGACGGTAAAATACTGATCTGAGTGCACGCACCACCGAAGAGCTCATATTTGAATTGATTCTGTAAGATGTTGCTGGATCCATTGGTGGTGGCATCTTTTCTTCTCTTTCTCTCTCTTCCTCCTTGCCATATTTTCCTTTCTCCTCTTGCTACTCACTTCTTCTTTATTTTCCTTGATACTTAGTTGCTCCTTAAAGCAATTGATAAGAAAATTACTCCATGCCAAAACACCTTTATCCACACCATTTATTGATTGTTGTGAGGTAAAACCAATAAATTGTTTTGTACTGTTCTCTACTGGCTGTGGTACTTCAGGGAAAGCCCTTTTGGGAGATCATAATGATTCACCTCCGTTGTCACCCTCAGTGGGACAAGACACCAACTTAATTTGTTCTTGTCTAATAAAATACTCTGCTACAGAAGTTCCAATTGTGAATAACTGACATTCTATCTTATTAATCAGTCTTGTGCATATCATTCGAATTACAGTGTTAGACTCATTTTCAGCTGCCTGTTTCCAAATATTTTGCAGAAAGCCACCATTTCCAAAGCAAGCATATAAAAAAAAGTGAAGGTGAAAACTTTTTCATTATCTGAGGAGACAGCCTATTACCTATATCTTCTCAGATACGCATCCATCCACACCTAATGAGTCCTATGATTTAGTCAGAACACATTCATAAAGATGATTCATAGTTGTTATGCAGCCACTTGATGTTAATAGCAAAGCTGATGTCTTAAATCACAGCTGTTTCCCTATGATAGCCAAGGGGCAAAGCGACACTTTGGAAAGCAGAGGAAAGAATTTATTAGGGCAACTTTGTGAAAGCACCATTTACAAGAAAAATGTGAGGCAAAACATCAGGGTCAGAAGTGCTATAACCAAATCACTAGATGGTAGTAGAAGCCATACAGTAATCTGCATAGCAAAGATGTTAGTAGCTATTGGCCCTCCCTCTGCATATGTTAATATTGTCTAAAATTTACTATATCTCAGTCAAAAACTTTAATATTTCATTTTAATTTTATCTATAATCTGTTCTCAGTGTCCTACAGAGATGCACAATAACTGGTATCTGATTCATAACAGGCAAGTTACAGAAAGCTGGGGAGGGACTTTTTACAAGGGCTTGTAGTGACAGGACAAGACATAATGGTTTCAAACTGGAAAGGAGTAGATTTAGATCAGAAATTAGGGAGAACTTTTCCACTCCGTAGGTGGTAAGACACTAGAACAGGTTGCCCAGTGAAGTTGTGGATGCTCCATCACTGGATGTGTTCAAGACCAGGTAGGATGGAACCTTGAAGAACCTGGTCTAATGAGAGGTGTCCCTACCCATGGCAGGCAGGCTGGAACTGGATGATCTTTAAGGTCCCTTCTAACCCAAACCATTCTGTGATTCTATAAAGTGTCACTCTTTCCTAGACTAGGAAACCCCCACTGAAAAGAATACATTTTAATCAACTGCTATTTAGCAACTGAATTGATTTGCTGATTTTTAATTATATAGATTGAGGGACAGATAATACAGGATGTTAAGAGTACCACTACTAAGCCAGTGATAAACACCAAATAACCCAGTGCCTTCTTGAAAGAAGACAAAGCTCTACTGGACCACAGAGCATACAGGGGTTTAGAGGGCTGAATCCTCTCTACATACATCCCATTCAGATGTAATTTGACCCAGAAACACTCAGTTCATGTTGACTGCAGACACTTGAAGCTTTAAAGAATAATGTATCTTTGCAGACACTGTAAGGATGGAACACCAGTGAATTTGTCATTCCATAAATTACAACAATAAGGGACAAGATAAGAATTGGTTCTTGGAAGTCTCTTGTATATCTCGTAGATAGAGACGTCGCACAATTGAGCTCTGATGAGAAACAGGTGAATTTTTAACTAGAACCAACAATCCCTGATATTTCACTCACTTTCAGTGGGACTCTGTTTGCTTTACTCATTGCTATTAAAAATATCTGAATTAATCCAGCAGGATTTCCAATAGAAGTAAGTTGTGATTATGCACAGAAGTAGTCTGATTTCTGACTCCACTCTTCTGGCCAGTAACTCCTAACAATAGAAATACTGAGCTCAAATTCCCTTTACCAACCATATGGTATTCTTAACAAGGAATGAAATAACTGCTAAAGTGGAAAAAAAAAAATACAGAGACAAGAACAAGTTGTGCATACATCCTAGCAAAGTGGAATAATTGCACAGATTAAGTAGGTCAACTACAGGTATGGATTTCTTTTAAGGAGATCCAAAATCACATGAAAAGGCTGCATGTGAAGGCACGCTCCAAAATGATTCACATCTGCAAACAGACCCATCTTACCGAAAACAAGGGAGGCAAAACTGAAACCACCTACCCTCAGGAGCTTCCCCAGGAAAGCCAGTCTCATTTCCCAACTTGCTCGCTGGAAAGCTGCTGTGGAATAACCGGAGTGACGGATAAGCACATGTCACACAACTACTTCTTAATGATATTTTTGTCAGGTGATTTGCAAGCAGCAGCCTGGATTGGATATGAAATTATCTTCTTTACAACCACCAGCTAGTATTTTGCATTAGAAGAAATTGCTATTCAAAATACATGAATAGGGCAATCGTTGCCTTTCTTGTACCTACTTCTTTTCTGAAGTGAGCTCTGAAGTTTTCTATTAGTATTTAGATTTGCAATGTTATTTTTCAATATAGAGATGAGCCTGTGTATCCAAAATAAAAAGGTAACAGGAGGTTAAGAACAACCCTGTTCAAAAAGACAAGCCCTTATTTTTTTGGGGAAAGGTTACTTCTAAAAGGAAAAAAATCTGAAGAAGAAATTGCTGATGGCTCTGAGAAATATGTGGATCAGTTTGGTTAGTGGGCTTTTGGGGAGGAAGTAGGAAAAGCCATGCACACGGCATGTGGATTTCTTCCAGCTGCAAAATGCACATGGAGATTTTTAATTCATGGACATCTTAAATCTTCAAGTTATCAGGAGTCTTTTAATCTTAAGAAAGTCACAATTTTTTCTTCCTAATTTAAGAAAAATAATACTAATTTTTTGAAAGTGAAAAGCTGGAAATATAATCCATTAGGAGAGTCTCAGATTTCTGGAAGTGCTGAAACATTAGGTTTATAATGACTAACTGATGCAAACCTGAACTAAAGATGATGTTTTCCCCCGAACTACACAAGCGGCTGAAAAAGAAGGTGCTCCATTTCCCATGCACAGGAGCACACACAGCCCCAGAGACCTCATGCCAGAAGCCCTGGGAAAGGTCAGTGGAAGTCCAGGCAGTGGGACATTTTGTTAGAAGTGAGCACTAATCTGCCATGCAAAGCCCAGAGCTGGAAAAGGCGGACCCGCAAAGGCAACCGGCCTTGGGAAAGAGAAGACATCAAAAATTCAGAGCTAGGGAAAACCTCTTGTCTCGACTCTACACTCCATCATGTGTCAGTTCCTCTCTGAAGTAAAGCAAGATAGAGATAGATCCACTTGTCACATCTTTAGCAGACTGAAAGATCCCTCCACCCTACCAGTAGAGAAGAAGCAAGGAAACATCAGATGCTGTACACAGTAGTTCTTATTTAGACTTCTTCACACTCACAGGCAAACTGCTGCACCACACCAGGGTAGGAGTCTCCATAACATGAACTCTTGCATGTGCTGGCAATACTGACTCAGAGTCTCCAGATGAATGAAAAACATGATCTTACTGTTAAAGACTATGTATAAAATAAAATTGTACAACTTCCCATGGCTGCTAAGGTCTCTACTCCCTTCTCTACCCACATATAAAAAAATTAAGCATATTAAATAATTGTAAACATAATTAGAGACCATTGTATGAGTCCTTATCCTGCCTGCTTATCAGACTGAACTGCAGCACTATTAGTGCATGAGAGGGGAAAAAAAAATTACTGAAACAAAGGAGAGTAAACTACCGAAGAATAACATGTAGTTGTAAATTAATGGAGATTTGGGAGGATCCAGGAATGTTCCTGAAGCTTCTTCCTCCTCTTTATAATGTCAAGCTTCTAATTTACTTCATTTATATTAATAAACATGGGATTACACAACTATTAGTCTAGTTGAGAACTGCACTAAAGCTCACTAAATCTGTCTCTAATTATTATGATTAATGGTCCAAAACTGTGAGCTTCTCAAATTAAAAAAACTAAAGCAACTGTATAGAATAAAGGATATTTTTCTTGGTAAACATGGTCTTCAGTCTTTTTAGGTAATGAAATCTTGAGCAGTCCATTCAGTAATACTGCTTTTAATTCACCATAACTACCTATTTACACAGATTTGCATCAATTATGCTGCCACTGTGCATTTATTTAAGATTAATTCTAAATTGCACAAAACCTTAGATGCATGCAGAAATGGATCTTCAAGAGCTGACTACTTTGGTCTTATTGCTTTTTTCACTGCTTTTGGAGTGTGTACTATATATGAGTTTTTGTACTACTACTCACCAATACTTGTTTTTAAAGGACAAAATCTTAATTTAACACTCGAGGTTTGTAAAGCCAACTCCAGGATTTATTACAGAATCACAGGATGTCAGGGGTTGAAAAAGGACCATGGAGATCTTCAAGTCCAACCCCCTTGCCAGAGCAGGACCACACACTACAATCTAATCTAGCACAGGTCACACAGGAACTCATTCAGAGGGATCTTAAAAATCTCCAGAGAAGGAGACTCCAGAACCTCTCTGGGGAGCCCATTCCATTGCTCTGTGATCCTTACAGTAAAGAAGTTCCTCCTCATGTTGAGGTAGAACTTCCTGTGCTCCAGCTTCCATCCATTTCCCCTTGTCCTATCATAGGGCACAAGTGAGAAGAGGTTGCCCCCCTCCTCCTGAAACTCAGCCCGCAGATATTTATAAAAATTTATTAAAGCCACTCTCAGTCTTCTCCAGGCTAAAGAACCCCAGGTGTTTCAGCCTTTCCTCATAAGAAACGTGTTGCAGTCCCTTAATAATCCTTGTAGCCCTCCATTGGACTCTCTCAAGTAGATCCTTATTGATGAGTTAAAGAATATAACAGCTGAAATACTTACAGGAATTACAGTTCTCCATTACTTCTGTGTGTAATACTCCAACCTCTGTTATTTTACAGTGATTTTTAAAGAATATTAAAGCAAGCTAATCACATGACCTAAGTTAATTATATAATTTACAAGTGAGAGAGATTATAACGAGAGTCTCATCAAACCCACAAAGGAAGTATCACCTATTTTCAGTTCTAATTACCCTTACATTTGGATTTCTAGATTTGCACTTTTACCCAACAATTCCTGAAGACAGTTGCAAGGTCTGAGCCAAAGACCAACTCACAAACACGATTAGAGCAAAGCAACTGAAAATCAGATCTTTGCTCATTCTTAGTAACCCCTGAATGGAAGGCATCTAGTGAGGACCACATCCACTACATCTAATTTCCAAAAAAGAAGATAACACACTTCCCAAGTGTCATGGTTTAGGGTCAGGGCAGCCCAGACCGATAACACACACTCTCTTTTAACCCCCCTCCCTTCCCAAAGGGGAAGAGAAAATGAATAAGGGAGAGAGACTCAGTGATTATAAAAGGAAACTAGAACAATTTAATTAAAATGAAAATGATAATGAAATATATACAAATATGTACAAAACCAGTACTAAACCCAACCCCCCTGATGGTAATTACGTCACCGTCACTGATGCCATGGAGTTGGCACAAGGAGAGTCCCAGACTGGGCCCCCGCAGCAGATGGGAGCCATGTTCAGGAGCTGGATTCTGGCACCGGGTTCAGGAACACACTGGTCAGGATCAAAGGCAGTATAGACAAAGTCCTCCTTGGTGCTCTGAGGGGGAGAACTCCTCAGAGAGGAAGAACGAAAGCCCGAGAGTGAGATCCCAACCCAGAGAGCAAGAGAGACCCTCCGGACCACTGAGCTTTCTATACTGGGTATGACGTCTATAGGCTGGAATACCTCGTTGGTCAGTTTGGGGTCACCTGTCCTGTCCGCTCCTCCCCGCAGGTACGGTCTTTCACTTTCTGCACCCCTCAGTGCAATACACAAGTTCTAGCAGCAGCCTTGGTCTGCATTCCATCCTTCGTAGTAACTCTAAACATGAGGTGTTATCACTGCTAGAAGCAGACACTGTCTGCAAAACATGCTGCTAACTCCAGAAAGTGCAATTAGTTAGAAAACCTGAGCTAAAAAGTAAAATCACTGAACAGAATTTGTTTGGTTTTCACTCAAACCAGGACACCAAGCACCACAACATAGCAATACAGGTTAAGAGGAAAAGAAAGACCTTCAATATCATTCAAATGAATGGCAATTTCCTTTGCCATATAGGACATGCTGGAAATTTAGTGTCTAATCTTGTAAACAAGAATTGTAGCTCTTGGTGTATCTTTATCAGTGGTCTTTTTTCCCCAACATCCCTCATCAGTAAGGCTTTTATGGTTTTGTCCTTGAACTAAAAAACATGAACAGCCCTGCATGGAAAATTAAGCCCTGCAGAACATAATGAGAAACTTTTCCACAGCTGCAAAGAGCCTAAGGGATTGCTCATTAAGAATCGGTCTTCAAACTCTATTGATATCATAAATGCCATAGGGAAGAATATCTGTCTCAACAGTGACAAAGACCATAGACACTTCTGTTCAGTCCTTCCTCATCACAGCCCAGTACTAGAACTGCTTGAGTATTAGTTAATGATGTGCTTCTACTCTAAAAAACCAGTGTAACAGCCGTGGCTCTTATTTTTCTTGTTCTTATGGCATTATAATGTGCAATACAGTTGTGGTATTTGGTCTTCTGCTATAGATCTCACATTTCTCATTGGGAGCTTTCTGGGATCTATGACACTTCTGGGTACATGCAGTCCTTATTCAACAGATCCTCCTAGACTAGAAACCTACTGCATTCCTCTGTACCATTATCCCAAGGTAGATGTCACATGTTTCATGATCCTTGAAGGTCCTGTTTCCCTCCTTTTAACAAGTTAAATGCAACAGTCTTTGTGTTAATTCAGAGAAGCCTCTTTCTGACACAAGAATGAAAAGAGAATTTTATTTTTTTTTAATCTTCTTTTCAAATGTGGATTAAAAAACTAAAAGAACCTACAATGCTGTTGGTGGAGAACTTGCTTCCACTTGAAGACTGCTCTAATAAATTTCAGATTACATGCCCAGCTTAAATAAGTTTCTGTGCAGTACTTCTGTCATCATCTGAGTTAATAACATTCATTTTTTAGTACATATGAATAACCAAGACAGTAAAGATTAAAAGGGAAAGTCGATAGCTAAAACAACTGGTTTGGCAGCTGCATGGAAGAAACAGGAGTGGTTCAACCACTGAATTCTCACACATGAGTCTGGGAATGCCCTGCAGAGGACTACCTGGGACACGCTACAGGCTGGTGTGTGGGAAACCTAAGTACGAAATTGTTTCAACATGAGAGACATATTTGAATGCTCTTCAAAGCAATTGTGAAAGCTATGCAAAACCCACTCAGTTCTATTTGGAAGGTTATTGGGAAATGGCAAATTACTCATAGCTGGGTGGGTTTGCTCCTGTTGTCATTGCCTGAAATGCCAAATCTTTCAACTAAGCTGGAAAACCTCAAAAATACTTTTGATACTTGAAAAACTTACCAAATGCATCTCAGACACTATTGCACTGTGATCACTCTGTATGACAAAACATGAAGATAAAAAAAAAAATAAAAAAAAGCTCTTAAGTAAAAGAATTGCACTACCTCCATAACTAGAAGATGCAACTACCCTGAAAAATGACGTGGTATTGTGTTCTGCAGGTTCCTGAGTTGCTGCAGTGGGAAGGGGGCACAGCAGACACTGCTGCTAATGATGGAAAACTACCCATGTATAATGATGTAATTAAGCCTCACATGACTGACTTATTTTTCTCTTCCCGCCCCCCCCCCCCATCCCCACCAATACATTCTGTAGAGAGCAGCTAACCATTTCTGTGGGGAAAGAGGTAAAAAGGAAACCATCACTTTTATCTAGAGGTAATTTGGCATACTTTCCTCTTCCCATAACTGTGTTTTTCCTCTCTTTCAGTAACAGCAAAACCTAGAAGAACATTTTAATTACTTCAGTGACACTTTGACTAGCCCTTTTACTGATTTTCCTGAACTGGGAAGAAATTCACATCATACCGAGCAGTAAAACCACCTGAATTTCATCTGCTTTCAAACCTCAACAAGAAATTTCATACAACTCTATTGTTCTGAAGTGACCTTGCAAAGTCTACAGACTTACTGATATATTTCTCAGTTTAGACTGAATTGGCAAAAATAGACACACTCGCAGATACATTGAAGACTATGAAGACTAAAAAAAAAAACCAAAACACGCAATTTGTTCCTGTGTATGTACAATTTAAACATAATTTGTGAAAACATTCATGTGTGTAAGATTTCCCAAGGCTTCATGTGATAAAGTTCATAAAACATTTTTGTACCTGCTAGTATGTATTTTTTATCACCAGCACTCACCTCTCTTTTGCTATGATGAATTTTCATTAAGGGAAGAAGTTTTAAATAGGAGAGTTTTAATAGTAGCTAATTGGTAAAGATGATCTTGAGCCAGAACTATGTTTGCCCCATTAAAACTATTATACTAATGACACTAAAAAGACAGCAATATCATGTACCACCTTGGGAATAACATTCTTGGTCATGGTGGCTTCTAAAAAATGTCCCAGAAGCTACATTTCACAACAATTCTTAAATCATGGAGATTTGGAATAGGAGTTTTAAAAGAAAATACAAAGACTGAGAAACCTATTTAGATGAAAACACTTAAGAGTTACTAATGTAGTAACACCAGATACCAGAGCTCCTTTTATTCCCCTTTCATTATCTTTTCCAACAGGTTGTCCTTCTTTAGGTGCTACAAAAAAAAAATCTCTCTCTCTATATATATATTATCAAACAATGACATATCCTATAGGCATTGCTGCTGTTAGCACCAGGTTTTGATCCAACGCCTCAGCCTGTAATGCAAAGAATTCACAGAAAATACAACGTACTGAAAAGACAAAGTCATGCTGGGTTTCAGACCCCTGTGTGAATAGGAAATACCCATCCGCACCATATTACTGAAACTTGCCATACAAAATTCTCACTGGCTTTAAGAAGGAAGCCATGATATAAAAAAGAGACAGTCTATAGGGTTCCCAATCAATACATTCAAACAATGTAATTGCATATGTCCATGTTTTCTACAGATCACAGAAAAATGGGTTCATTTTGTTTTCACATCTGGAAGCCAATTAAGCCACATTCAAGACACCAAAACCTGCTGTGACATACAAAGTTCAGGACCAACAAAACACTGAGGAATAAAGTTTCTTTTTTAAAAAAAATTATACTGCTAAATTTATACAACTGCACCATGTACCCACTGATGAACAATAAGAACTGACAAACAGTGAGTGCTTCATCACTTCAAAAGCAAATTCGTATTTTTGAAGAGAAAGTCTTCTCATACTATTTTCTACCTTCAAGATCATACTCAGCCTTACAGTTTCAGAACATCCACCTCACTGCAACATCAGTATCCCTAAATCAGCCCCAAAGGATGTAACACAGGAATAGACAAAGACCAAAATATAGTTCAAATGGACAATGTTTGTAGTTCTCCATGCAGACATGTCACTATAAAAAACTACAATTCCTAAGACAATAGGTTTAACTAAAGAATGCAGGCAGTGCAAGATTAAAAGGCTTAGTAAAGAATAGCAAATATTATCTTCAGGTTGAGGCTCGTAAGCTGCATTTTGTAAGACCATGCACCATTCCTTGCATGAAGGGAGCTGTTTCTTTAAAAGAATAATTTTATTTTAAAAAAATATACATATATGCACCTAATAAGCGTTTATCTATTAGAAAAAGTTGCCAAATAGAGGTTCACAAAGATACAAAACCTCTCTCCTTGCCACCCTCTCCCCCTCCCCATGCATAGTTCTCTCGAGGTTCTCTACTTCTGTAGCCTCAAACCTCAGTATTGGATTCTATGTTCCACCTTGAGCTGCAGGGGAAGATTGCAGTACACTTGCAATGTAATTCATAATATAATTTCTCACCCAGATAAGGAGGAATAAACATTGATCAAAAGAGGTAAAGGACACTTATTTTTAAAGTACAGCTTCCACAGATTGACAATATAATACACTAGAATTCTGGTGCATCGTTATATTCACACTTTTTAATCACAGGTCTTCAAAACACCTCACAGAGCACTTAACATCTCTACTATCACAAATAGTGGACTATTGAGATTTTCTATGAAGAACTGTTTTCCCTTAGAAAGTACTGGTTCTTAAAAAAACCCAAGAAATTTCACAGAAATGAGTTTCCATATTCAGGGTAAACTGCTGATGTCCTATGCGAGCACAATAATGCCTGAGTATTTAGCTCTTCAGGTGAAGTCCCTCTCCCTTTCCTTTCCATCAGCTTGTAGGAGAAAAAAATAAATAAATATGGGGAGTGGCAGAGAGCAAGAGAGAAACATTTCCTGAGCATCCCTAATTACAAGCACCACTATCCTCAAAGAGAGGTTTAACTGGCATGATTCTTATTTTAACCTAGTCATTTCACTCATATTTAACACTTACTGAAAGACATAATGCTGTACATCTTGAAAGTATTTTTAGACATCATTAGAAGCCTGGCCTTAGCAAAAATTCCTGACTTAATTTGTCATGAAGAGAGCAATGAACATACTGGAATAAGAAAGGCTCTGGCTGACACAAAGAGAGGGAAAAGTAAAGGCTCATCAAGTCACAGACTAAGTATGAAAAGCACATTAAAAAAACTCCCAACAATGAGATGATGCTCAGTGAAAACAGCTCAGACAGCTCAAATGTGTAGTATCACTCCTGCAAGATTTTAAGGCTATTATATGCCACCAGGTTGGAAAGAAGCTGCTATATGGGAGCTTTGAAGCATCAGGTAGGGCCTGATAGAGATTACTTACAAGTGCACACACACACACAAAAATTTATAAACATAACAAACCAACCTTCTAGAAGTATAGTACAAAAAAAATACTCCCTAAAAATTGTGACTGCTACAGAAAACTAACCATATACACGTAAGTCGTACCATCACCTACCTGAGGATGGAAACCTCTATCATAATGGCTAAAGATGGGAAACTGAGGAAGAATATAAAAACTGGGAAGCACAGAGATCTACAAGGCATCCCAAAATGGTATACTTCACCTGAGTATTAAGAAAACATTTATTTATAGTAAAAGCCTTGTGTGCTGCAAAAGGCTGCTATAATGGACAGTGCTAAAACTGAATGTTAGAATGCTGAAACATTCTATCAGAGGCAGCCTCTTCATCTAAATTCAATACATTAATACAAATATCCATGTTTACTTTCTGCTCTAAAAGTTAATATTAAAATATAGAGAAAAATAAAAAAAAAAAAATGTCATTGTTAGGGAAAAAAATACATCAACCTTTATATTTCTAGAGTGCATTTTGAAATTGGTCTTAAGAACAAACCCCCCCATATACACATACAAACACCACAGGAGTTTAAAGCTACAGAAAACATCCTGAATCACCATTTAAAAAAATTCAAACTTAGCAAAATATGACTCAGATTTTTACAAGTTACTTAGAAACGTTACACAAATGAACTATCCTTTAAATGAAAGGAGGTTTCACTGTAAGAATTTAAAAGAACTGTGGAGTTCTGTTAAAAAAAAACAATTAAAATGAAAATATGGATAACAGAAGAAGAAAAAATAAAACCAAGAACTTTTCTCTGCTATTCAGTTTCCAGGTTTATTTTTATTTTGAGATGAAGCTCCATTAGAAATTGGACATTTATAATTTGCCCAAATATTTGTGACAAAGTAGGTTGTAATCTAAGTCTAGAGCTCCTGTTGCCACTTCACCAGTCAATCTTATCTTTATACCGCAGAAAAAACATCTTTTGAACTTGAATCAGCTACGACTATGGGGAAGCTGGACCAATTTCTTGGTAATGAGTGAAAGAAAGATATAAATGCAGTAAATTGGATTCAGGTCTGCCTGCAGTTTTGGTATGACTGATCTTATCTCTACTTAAGTGTCTTAGAATAAGATCTTGTTATGTAAAAGCAATGCAAAGTTTCTGAAGTGGGATTTAACTTGACAAGAATGATAGGGGGGTTTTGTACCTGTAGTTTTCCTGCTGCTTTCCCTCTATATTAACATCACTCAGCTTGTTTGGGGTTTTATAAATAATTTATTTCACATTTATTTACACTTAAAAAATAATGTAATTTTATTCCTCCATTAACAATATTTCAGATGTTCCAAAGTTAAAGAAGAAAAAAAAACCCTTGACTTTTTAAAGCCTAGTGGTTGTCTCTTAATGTGCATGAATAGAACAACTGAGAATACTGTTGTGCTTTACATGAAATTTCACTGGAGCTGAATGGGTGAGATTTTTAACCAGCAGACTTCAGTGCATAGAAGGGATGCAGCACTTAGTCTCTTGTTGGACAGAGACAGCTGAAATGACAGCACTCTCAAGTACAGGGGACATATGTCTGCCCCAAATACACACTTGTCAATAAGAGTAACTGCGTGAATAAAAGGGGGGCTACTTTGAGAGGTATGTGCTCAAGGAAGATGAGAGGTTTTTGATCAAACCTTTTGAAAAAACACTGACTTGGCCTTTGTTACTTAGGCATATTCTGAAAAACCAAATCCAATCACAACTTCTAAATCAATTAACAAAGTTACATTATTATCTAAGCAAGACTAGAATAGTCAGAAACTGCATTATACAACATTACAATTAATCATTAATACTGAGTAACATTTAATACACTTCCTTTGAAGTTTGGCGGTTTGGGAAAATAGCAGTGACGGTACGCACAGCTAGCAGGTGGTTTAGCCTGAGGAGCTGGAATCAGGAAGACCTTTGTATTTTCATTATTATTTCTTTGTAAGAGATCAGAAGACAACATCTTCAGTTAATACGATGTAACTTCAAAGTACAGGTGTGGCTACGCTGAGGAGGAAAAAACACTGCAGAGAACCCCAGCACCTGCCAGCAGACACTGTCGAGACTGGAGTCGTCAGCCAGGAGAATGCTATTACAGGAAAGCTCTCAAGAGGCAAAGACAGTTAAGACCCAGAACACAAGGTGATTAAACAAAATATTTTCTCACATGAGTAACACTACTTTACGCCTGTGGCCATGTGTGGAACCATAAGTTTTAAACTTTAGTGTCTTCTAAAACAATATGAATGTTTGTGACTAAAATATTTATTTTAAAGTAACTTTATAGTTTGGGAATTGACTGAGTTATAAACTTGAATTAAAGATGACCACATGACAGATTTCTTGAAATTTTCATTGAAAAACATAGTTACATTCCTTCAGACAAGTGAGCTGCTGCTTGAATGACAAATGAGCTCTCAGCTAATGACAGAAATGATCTGAGTTTCCAAGGAGGCATTACCATAGCTTATATGAAGCTTTTTATTAATATTTATCTCTGTGACAAAATTCTGACAACCACTGTTATTTCTTCAGCTTCTAGTTACATGGGAAATTATTTCAAACAATATTATGCTTAAAAAAAAAATAAAATCTCATAAAGGTTGTGTTGTCCCATAAATTAAAACAGATTTCTGTATGTCGTTCCAGGCATCATTTTCACATTCAAGGAGAAGTTCGTGTCTTTCACTAAGAGGAAATTCTCGGGAACTTGATGGTTCTGGATACCCCAGCAGCAAAAGCACAGTCCATTCCCAGCAACAAGTGTGCCACGAACACATCTAAGGGGCAACATTGGGATGTTAAGTAGAATGTTTAAATATTTCATTAAATTAACTTCTCTCTGCTTCAAGGCATTTCTTTCAGCTGTACAGTTACTGAAATTTAGAAACTAATACCAAAGCTTATGCAATTTTAATTTGACTGAGGCGCTGAAAAGAAAAAAGTATAATTTATTATACACCAAATTTACTTTCACAGTCACCTCGTCTCTTCTCTGCCCTTCATTCAATCACCCTTCAGCTAAGGAGTACTGTGATCCAGCTACCATGCATGGAGCTGCTGCAACAATACCTGGTGAAGCACAGTTGCCAGAAGTGAAGCTGGTGGGATTGTAGTCAAAAATTGAACAGATCCTATCTTCTGGAGTACAGTGACCCAGCAGCAGATCAGCTATCTTAGATAGTTTTCATGCACATAATAGGAAGAGAAAAAAAAAAAAAGGCAAAACAAAAACAACACCACAAAATACAACACCAGAACAACTCAAAAATACTTAGCACTTTCTGTGGACAGAGGAAATTTGTGTGCTCATGTGAACTCTGTTGCTAACAAGCAGGAAAATATTTGTTAACCCACCAACATATTAATACCTATCTAGTTAATCTCATACAGATCTCCATAGTTCAGTGATGTGGCCTTCATATGATGCCATCTGCAGTAGTGCTGAAATGTAGTCATGTATGACCCCTAGTGTGAAATTCAGGAGAAGTACCAAGACACTTGCAGGAACAAAAGGTGACATGGAATCTTTAAAAATAAACCTAAATTTTGATCCAAGAACAAAGATCAGATATACGCCAAAGACAAAAAAAAAAAAAAAAAAAGAAAGTTTTACAAGACAAACATGCACAATACCAATGGCAGAAGAGAACAAAAACCTGAAGCACTTCTATGGTGTGCAACATGCAAAGAGCATCTGAAACACTACAGGATCTCTGCTCTGCGAGTGGATTAGGAATTACTGTTTCATGAAGTTCTCTACTAGTTCTACTATCAATCTCTTCTTTTGCTTCTTTCTATTTTGCTCTACTCTTTCTAGTAGAGGTAGCTATCTACCCACATACAGCTAAGGCACACAAAATCACAAAGGGCTGTAGCAGGCCAGCAATGCTTTCTCCTCATAGCAGGTGTAAAAGCAGAGTCCCTTTTATTCACAACAGCATTACAAAGCAATCTAGCATTTAGCTACGCTCTTACCAGCCCTTTTGTCATTATAGCTTCAGATGTGCTGGCTGATGCTATCAGCTTTAAAGATCCTGTTCCCTGGGTTGCCTGTGTGCAGTTTATAAATCAGCTTTGGATTATATTGATTCACTAATTGACCAAAACACTGGATTATACACTCTGCTGGACACTTTACACATTAAACAAAGTAATTGATAAAGAAAGCATGCTGCTTTCTGGGCTGATTTTGCTAGGATTCGATCTTTTCCAGGAATGTACTTCATTTCATGTCAGTCCTTAATAGCACAAAGAAATAGCATAAAAGAAAAAAAAAAAAAAAAGGAAAAAAAGGGAAAATAGCTTTTGGAAACTCTTATTTTCTACTGGACGAAGGTTGGCAGAAGAAGCAGCAGCAGCAAAGAGGCCTGATCAATGCTCACTATTGTGTAATCAACGGAAATTCATCAGGCAACACCCTCTGCAGCCTAACAGAGGTGCCTGTAGTGTTCCCCAGAAAACTGGGAAGCAAGCATCCTACCTATCAAATCACTGGAAAGAGAAGTTTCCATCCCGTTGAATATACATCTGTTATTAATCAGTAGCTGTTAGAATTTGTGTCCCTTCTCCTCCCATTTTTTAAAAAGCTTGCAACTTTTGAAATACTGAATGAAATAACCCAATTAATCTTCCAAATAGAAAGGCAATCTTTTCTTTTTCTTTTTTTTTTTTTCTTTTTTTTTGGACATGCAGATGTTTGACAAGTGATCTGAACATCCTGAGGAGAAGTGGAGCAAGTACAAAATAAAACCAGCACATGTAATATCAAAATCCAGAGATGTAAATAGTTAATCGCTCCACCTGCTGTTGGGTTCCTTTTCCTCTAATACTAAATAGAAACCATGCACAGAATCACCACACAAATCCATTTTATTAAAAAGTCTGGACTAAAACTGCACAAATCTGAAGACAAGGCAGAAGGTGACAGAGCATTGATTTACTTCTTAAGTCTCTTTTCATTGGGATCTAGAAGTATAAAAGATAAATGAGCAAGGATTGCCACACAGGCTTACAGGCTTCTTTGAAGGATATCTGTATTGTCCGGAGAAAAAAAAAAAATTAATAAAATGAAGAAATATACTACAATGCAACCATTTCTTACTTGGATCAGTAGTTAAGCAATTAATTGCTACTCCTACCAGAATGCCATATCCAGGCTATTCTTATACATTTTGGAGGAGGAAAAACTAAACCAGTGTGACTTTGCTTTTCCTCAAAGCCTTTGAAAATCTCTTCTACAGCACACAGGTTCACCTATTGTGTATCTGAGTGCTAAAAGGTGGCCATTTGCTGGGCATTGGCACACACTAATGCCATTTGACCCAAGTTTTTACCTGTAACCTGGCCCAAAGGACTGCAGTGGAGAGAGGAAAAAAAAAAGAATGTGACTCCCCAGGCAAGTTCTCCTCTCACCTGATACACACAGTGCCACCTAACTCAGGATGCTCCCATCCTCCACATCAGCCAATTATGCTTTTTAAACACTCTCCAAGATCAAACACATTCAGTTCCTGTGGTCAAAGGTGTGGGTTTAGGTGAGCGATTGTTGTACCTTTAGTAGGCAAATTACATGTTCCACTGTGGCTAATAAAGTCTGCATTTCATTAATCTTTCCAGTGGGCCACTTGTAACTGAATGTTTGATTAGAAAGGAACTGTGCTTCAGGTTGTGGTATGAAGGTATTAATATAAATAAGTATGTGCTGTAAGATGTACTGTAAAACTGCTTATGAATATAATGGCTCAACCACTGACAACTGTTAAACACTGGAAGGTCGAAAGGGCTTCTCTGAATTTTCGGCAGTTAAAATAAGAGGAGATTTTTATTTTAATAAAGCCTTTTGGCATTTTAAATAATTATATATCCTTTTATACTAGCATTTTTCTCCCTTAAATTATCATCCATTATAATTTTCCTTCAAAAAAAGCTATTCCTTTTGTACAACCATATTGATAGTTTATTAAGTCTATGTGCTAGATATCCTAGTAGCCAATACTCTGCCATCAAATTTCTTGGGCCTCTATTATCAACTAAAAACTCTCTGAACTTGGTACATAGCCCTCAATATCAACAACATATCACTATTAACAGAAGTAGCAGCATGGCTACATCTTAAAGGTGCCAACCCATCCTCTCAAAGGCCTATTCTGCTCCACAATTAGCTCAGTCTTTAGCTTTTCAGACAGTGATTCCTTAGGTGTCAGAACTGTTTAAAAGTCCCAGGACTATATGCAAATAAAAGCCCCAAAAGGCAGTAGGTTCATGACCATCAAATCTGCTTTCTTAACTTTTGGCCTTCTAGTCATCAATTTGATTCTAATCACAAACTCACCCTCCACATATCTGCATCACAAATCTGCAACACATACCCACCACAACCATCAGTCTACAAGAGACTATTCTCAATCACTCAACTCTTGCACTCACAGCAAAAAGAAAGAATAGGCTAGCAAGGTGAGGTGGTGGAGTTGCTCTCTATGGGAGAGAGTAATTGGAATGTATGGAGCTCTGCCTGGGGGACAAGGAGGAGCAGGTTGAAACCTTGTGGGAAAAGGGCGAGACTAATATGGCAGACATTGTAGTAGATGTTTACTACAGGCCACCTGATCAGGATAAGGAAGATGATGAGGCCTTCTAAAAGCAGCTGGAAGTAGCCTTGAAATCGCAGGCTCTGGATGTCATGGGCGACTTTATTTACCTTGATATTTGTTGGGAAAGGTGCACATCCAGGCACGCTCAGTCCAGTAGGTTCCTCCAGAGCATTGATGATAACTTCCTAATGCAGGTGTTGGAGGA
>JANHGL010016620.1:224263-235978 GCA_024611195.1 Ceyx melanurus
TCCAATGACAGGATGAGAGGCAATGGGTGCAAGTTGGAGCACAAGAGGTTTAGGGTCAACACAAGGAAAAACTTTTTTACAGTGAGGGTGACAGAGCTCTGGAATGGGCTGCCCAGGGAGATTGTGGAGTCTCCTTCTCTGGAGACACTTAAGACCTGCCTAGATCTGTTCCTGGGCAACTTGGTCTAGGTGATCCTGCTATGGCAGTGGGGGTTGGACTAGATGATCTTCTAGGTCCCTTCCAACCCCTAACATTCTGTGATTCTGTGCTTACATACATGCTGGACCCATCCCTACTCACAGGTCCTTTGAAGACCCATCACAATGTTCCTTGGCTTTGCTAGCAGGTCTGAAGAGGTTAATTCCTGCAGCTTAAGGGCAGCTGTAACCTACCTATTGACAATTTACAGATGTTTTGCTCACCTAATTTGTTCCACTATTCACAAAATCATGCAGTTACCTTAGCAACCAGTACATTACATTTTATCTCCAAGCCTCAGAGCTTCTTCTTTTCTAAAAACAAACCCCACAAGCCTACTGATACTGCATGTAACCTTTGATATTAGTTCTAGCCATTTCAGGAAACATAAAAATAGGCACAAGTGTAATGAAAATAACAGTCTCTTTTCTAAAGTCTATTTAAATTTTCCATTTATGAACAGATTTTTTTGTAGATTTGTTTTATTCAACTCTTTTGTATGTTTGTTATTCTTCTATGAGTCACTATTTGCATAAAGGAAATTAAGAGGACAAAGAGGAAGGCCTGTTTTGATGTAGTAAGCTAGCTGGAATCTGGGTAGAGATACATAGAAGAAAATGTATGTTCTCAAACAAACAAACCAACCGAACAACAACAACAAAAAGCCAGGAATTAAGGAAGTATCAGAAAACTGATTCAAGAAGAAACAGATGCCTCCTTTAGGCCACTGATTTCAAAGTATCCCTGCTCAATGGACATCTAGAATGAGAACATAAATATTTTTAAATGGCAAACCATCAGAACATGGAAATTTTTTTCTGAACTGAAAGACATGTTCCTATGTAAACATACTTAGAAGAGTAATTATACTTGGAAAATATCTGCAGTTATGTACCAGCACCGCTCCCCAGCGTCACCGCTTCCTGCACTAAGTAAATTTGCATTCAGTTGAAAGAAATTTGTATCAAAGGGCATGTTGACATGACATAATGTGAAATCACATGGAGACATGTAAACAAATATTGGGTAATCCTGGATCTTCACACTGCCTGTTGTAGGACGAGCCAGCCTCTGATCTAGATGTGATTTGCACTTCTTGAAGTGTTCATGTGTTGCTTCCTAATACTACACTGAGCAAGGTGGATGAGAGAGAAATGCATTCCTTCTGAAGAAAGAACTACTTATTTGGGACATATTTTTGTTTTACTTAGATCAGCAGAAAATCACAGTTTGGTATTCTTTCACAGCTGGGAAAAACTCTAACAGTTTATCTTCAGGGATGACTAAAGTTAGTGAACCTGTTGAGTCCTCTGAATTCAGTAAGTTACCAATTTAAAACCATAGATGAGTGCTTAGATTCAACTACTAATAAATTATTTTAACTATATTTCAGATTAAATATGATCATAAATACTATCTTGAGTTAATGCTTTAATGAAGTAACTACTGAAAAGGTCTTGTACAATACCTGTGTGATATCCCTTTATAGCTCTGACATGATGTTTGATTTTCAGCTACCTGCTCTACAGTGCCCATTTGTGCATATTTGAATACGCTAGAGAATCTAGGTTCTGTTTTTTAAAATCTAGAAATATTTAAAAGGCTAATATTCCTATTAAAGATTATTAAAATAAAAAGCAGTTGGACAGATAATTTTTCTGATCTTCCTTTTCAACAGGAAGTTAAAAGTTTTTTTAAAAAAGCACAGCATCTTTTAAAAGCCATAAAATTTTGTATGAAGCCATCAGTACAAAGTGCAATTCAAACTTGAAATTTTAATGGCAGTTAATTAAACTGTTAGTAGGGAAGTAATGTGCTATCCAATTAGTTATCAGTAATTAATCTTCCAGAAAATCTAACTGGGGCTGGGTACTTAAGCTGTAACTCAGGAGTTTTCTATTTCATGGACCCTTGAAGTTTTCTCCTGCCAGTTCAGACTCCTGCACAGCAATCTGAGCTCAGATGACAAGTTTTGGGTTTCTTCATCACCCTCAAGGATCCTTGGAAGAGGCTACTGGCTGCCACCAGGTTGGAAACATCTCTTCTAGCTTCATTTCCTCACTGTCTTATTTCTCCTTCTAGTCCTTTCTATTTCCTTCCCAACAAGCACCTATCTATCTGAAGCTCAACATGACTCTGCTTGGAACCTGATTTTTTTAAGCTGCTAAAGAAAGTCATGGAAGCTGACCAGTAATAATTACCTACACCAGTCTTTCTGTACCTTCCTGAAACCACAACTACACTTGAATGATAATTTATGATTTTTTTAAGATACAAATGTGACCCTTCCATCTTAAATACACGCCTGCCTGTACCAAGGGTCCTGTTCTGTCCTTGAACATACTTCACTCTTATAATAGACTTCAGAGAAAGAAACGAAACTCCTGTCTGCTGGTGTCTATTGCAAATTGTGTAATACACTTTCTATCATTAGCCATTAATTCACCCTGTGATCACAGAAAATGCTCTCTCCTTACCACTGATGGAAAATAAATACTTATACAAAGCATACTTATACAAAGCAATAATACCACCTGGTCCAATAATCCTTTACTTAGGTCCCTTTCAATAAGGGAAACACAGAATGAAACATGTGCAATTACTTGGGGTTATTATTTACATTAACATTTATTTAACTTACTGAAAAATTTTATGCAGTTAAAAGACAGGAGGAAACCACAGTAACACCAACACAGCACCAAAATGAATCAGTACTTCTTGTTACGTCCTTTCCCTTACACTAACAGACAGACCAAATCTCCCCTCCTCAACCTCTCCCAAGCAGTGCCATGGCTTCGATTAGCACACGAGAGAATATCCCAGTTTAGCAATGGGTGAGTTTCAGCGTTGTGTGACAAGAGTCACGATGTGCGCAGCAGCGATTTGTCTACGTGGCACACAGATGCAACTAACACATATGAAAGGAGTTACAGTAAAATGATATGAGTTATTCTACTAGTGTGATTTATGCCATTCATTTCCTGTGCATAATGCTGCACCAATCATCCATTAAAATTCATAAAACCAATTCATTGCTTTTTAATGTCTACATATTTATGAGCACTCATTTGAAATGAGAATTGTTTTCTTACTGACACAATCTTCCATCTTGAAAAAAAAAACCAAAATCAAACCAACAAATTTTGAACACTAAAGGCTAATGACTTCAGTATTTTTTGCTGATATTAATTATACTTGGAATGCCAGAAAAGTGCAGAGACATTTACTGAAATCCAAAATACAGCAATCAAGTAATTAAGACACCTAATCCAGAGCCAATGAATGATATTCCAAACAGCAAATGTGGTGATGTAATTATAACTGACTTAACACCTTTGCCTATAAAATTTGTACAACAAAATAAAAATTAATGGCAGCTGCAGCTGTTGGCATAAACAGAAACAGTACTTGTCTTTTTAAAGAAAGCAGATGTATTTCCTTATGTTCGGATTGCACGTAACATATTTCTATAACATCCACATTTACTTTATTTAGAGCAATTTTCTTTATTGTATGAGATGGTGGACATGTGTCCTTTCAATGAAGGATTAGAAAGCAACCAAAAATGACTGAACTTCACAAACCTCTTCAACAGACTGATACACAGAAGGGGGGGGGAAATCCCTCTTGCAAAATAAACAGAAAAGTTGCAATGTAGAAGTTGTGAGAGAATCTCCCTCTTCAGAGCACAATAAGAGACATAAAAGGTACAGGCACACCCTGACCAAAATTATTTGCATTCATATCAACATCCATCTAACTTTATCCAGCATGACTCCTGGATGTGTAGTGTGTCTTTCCTCCTCTTCATTACAGGAATATGACAAGAGGGGAAGGAGCCCCAACAGCCACTTGAAATATAAAATTATTTCCTGAATGTTTTAAAGAACAGAATAGTTAATTTCTCAACACCTTTATTAAAAAGATCAAGACCAACCTATCAAGACCTTAGAACATCACCATTGCTCATTCCCCTCCAGCACCAGCTTTGCCACTGTGCTTTGTTGTGACACATTGAACAGCCCGATAACCACAACGATTCAGAAAAGCAGTCAAAATCTCTCTCCCTTGCTCACAGCATGGCAGAACCCAGCCATCTGCAGGCCTCTGTCATATGGCACCCAGAGTCCTCAGGTTTGGCCAACCATATGTGCAGGCTGCTGCTTCTCCAGCCATGCATTGGTACCACAGATACCTGATTCTGTTTTATCCTAAATATCTACTGACTTTTGATAAACCATGTATACCTGATTCTGCTCTATTCTAAATAAAGACTTACCCAGAAGGAAGCTTACCAAGGCAAGGATTGCTTCCTGTTACAGTACCATGTGTTTTTTAAACAGACTACTTAGCATGTTTTAAAATCTGTATTTGTTATATAAATACAGGTGGCCAAAGTTTACAAAACAAAACATATGATAAAACTTCCCTGCACGTTAGATAAAATATTGACATTTCCACTCCCAAAATTCATAATGCACTTTGAAGTTTCCATAACTGTTATGGAGATGGAAAAAAACCTAAAAACAGCAAAACCAAAATATTTTTGTTCAAGTTACCGGCTTCAAATATGTGCATATATTTTCAGATTGAGCCTGGAATTTAGTCTCTAATCAATGCTTTTAAAAAGTGATCTACATAAGAAATAGTTTAATGCCAAATAACAAAACAATTACTTAGGGGATATTCTTATACATAAAGTTATTATTGGGACTGTCGGGAGAAAATCTTTATTTTCAGAGCAATTGTGCATGTTTCCCTTTGCTTCAAGAAAAAGAGGATCATTAACATTTAAATTGAAATAAATTAGACCAATTTTCACATAAACGGCCTGCAAAGCAGGAAACATGATCCAGCATCAAGCAAACTGGCAAATCAAGTCTGTTATCAGCATGTCCTGAATAAAACTCCGTGTAATGTTGTGTACCCAGCACACAATGCATTGCTCAAGAGAAGAACAAACCATGCCGACCTTTGAACAGTCAAGTAGACGCTAGAATGAGAAAAGTGTAGAGGTGCTGCAGCTCACGGTAACTTTAACATCTGCAACATGTGCATCAGCACTGGTTTAGGAGTCTTAAGAAATTATTGTACTGTTCAAATAACATGGAATGGTTCACAATTTATAGGTATACTTACAGAAGCTGTAATAATATTGAATCTGACTAAAAACTCAGCAGCCGGGGAAGATGGGAGAAGGGTGAAAAAGCAGTTTTTCACGCTGGCAGGCAGACAACTGCTGGATTCTGCACAGACCTATAGGAGCACAGTTTGGGGGCTTTAAGGCACTGGTGATTTACTAATGTGACAACAGATCACTGACATCCCAGTTGGGATCCAGAAATGTATGTCACTTCAGGATCCAGGTATTTTTGCGGGGGTTTGTTTTGTTTTGTTTTAAAATCCTTTAGATCACAGACCTGTCCCTGCTACTGACACATGCCACTCAGCTGCGATTCAGTGAAGCTTCGTCACTTTAATATATAACACATCACATCAATGACTCTGAGATGTAAACATGGGTTGAATCCTTACAATGTAATTTATTCCATGAGCACTTAGGTGTCTCAGACTAAGATTAGCTTTCTGTTTTTTAACAGGAAGAGAGAACAAAGATAAAACTAAAAATATTTTGCCCTGGCAAAGAATTATACAATCTTGGGTTTTGGGTTTGTTCCTTTTTCTTTTCTTTTCAATTTTTAAATTATTTTTGCTCTTAGGATCTTCCCACTTTTATTACTGCATCAAAGTAAAACATGCCAACTGCAGCCAGGTTCATAATGGACCACACTTCAGACCCCTAAAGAGTGTTTAGCACTTTCCTAACAGAGGCAGCGTACAACAATAATTTTTATAATCAGTTTATTAAGCTTCTGGCTCTTCCTTCCCTTTAACACCACACGCAGCCTGCCTTGCTCAAAAGCTAAGAAAGGGCACAGCAAAATCTCTAATTAATAAATTTAATACATATATTTTAAAATTCATATTGTGGTGAGTATCTGCTACTAATAAATGGAAAAAAACAAAAACAACACACACACACACAAAGAAAAACAAACAAAAAAACCCCAAACAACTAAAACATAGAAACACAACCAACCAAGTATTCAAGAGTAAGACTGTAACATTTTTAAGCCCTGATGATGCCAAAAGCAAGATTAAACTGTAAGAACTAAAGACAAGATATTTTGGGGGGATAAGTGCAACACGAAATAGCAAAGGAGTTATTTTTCCTACCATGAAACGGATAAGAGTATAACCACATATGTGAAAACACTCACATTTATTTCTTTATTGGTAGTGTGATAGGCAGAGACCTGGTACAGGCAAACAAGAGTTTATAATATCATTTGAATACTACAGGGCTTTTTTTCCCCCAGATATTCAATTGTCCAATTGAATATTAGAGATTTTAAATTTGTATTAGAAGTACTTAAAAGTAAAACACACACACACACACAAAAGCAACCAAACCATCATTTTAAGCAGCAAACAAAGAATTATTACTAAGATTCAGTTGCTGTCTTTTTTCCACATTTATTAAACCTTCCATCCTTCAATAGAAACGTGTACAGAGTGTGGGAATCTTTACTCTTAGAAAAATAGTTTTGTTGTTTTTTCTTTTAGAACTTCTAAATTTATATTTCAAAACTAATGATTGTTTTAAATTTGGATTTAATTGCTGTAATCAGACAAAGACTGAATCATCCCTCTAATCTTCAGTACAGCCTCTGGGCTTCTACCAAAAAAACCTCAAAATCTTAACCCAGATTTTTTTATTTTTTTTTTTTAATGCATGAACGATTATGAATGTTAAAGCATCTTTGGCAATACAAGCACATAAAAGAATTTTGGAGTATACAGTTTCACCATTGATATTTTGCCTAATCATAGAATCACAGAATTGTTTTGGCTGGAAGAGACCTTCAAGATTATCAAGTCCAAGCTTATTTGCAGCACTATAAAAACCTATTAAACCATGCCCCTAAGCACAACATCTACCTGGCTCTTAAACACTTCCAGGGACGGTGACTCCACCACCTCCATGGGCAGGCCATTCCAATGACCGATACCCTATGAGTAAAGGAATTCTTCCTGAAATCCAGCCTGAATCTCCCCTGGCTCAACTTCAGGCCATTTCCTCTTGTTCCATGGCTAATAGTTAACACCAAATAACTGTAAAATTGCCATAAGTAGCAACTGTCTGTTTGCAACTGGTGTTCTTCAGAAATAGCTGAAAACTTCTGATTTGCAGTTAAGCATGCAAAGTAACTCAACTCTAGTAAATGTAAACCAACAACAACATAAACCCAGACATTTCTGTAAATGCTTACCATCAAAATAAACAGTTTTCTGCCCTTTATTGGTAGACTCAAAATAAGAGCAGCACACTAAGCCAGATAGTAAACAGGTGGTTTGCTAGATAAGCACAATGCCCCAGACCAGAGCTGGGTTACTGGATCTTCTACTTGAAGATTTTTAGATGCCAGTCATTGTGTTTCTGACAAGAGATGAATCCCCAGTGGACTGAGCCCATCACTTCCAGCACATTTCCATACTCTTTTGTCAGCAGGTGCAGCGCTACAGAGATACTCCTGACAGATTCCTGGTGATGTATCAACAGTTTACTCTTGCTGATTAAATGCAAGGCAGCCAGACAGTGAGACAAATTAGTAAGCAGGAAGAGTCATGAGAAATTTCATTCATTATGGGGAAGAAGAAAATAATTTCAAGTAAGAGTACTGAAATAGTAAACCACACATTTTCACTATGTCCTAGTTTCAGTTAATTATAAAATTATAAACTATTTAGAAATACTTTGTTTTGGCTTGAGAAAGGAAAACTTCAATAATGGGTGAAGCAAAAAAATCTACAGAGCATTTTGCAAAGGCTGACCTGATTAAGAAAAAAAAGTATTCTAATTCACAGAGAATTTTAAATCTACTTATTAATGAGTTAGAACTAAAAGCTAATGGGAACAAATGTGGGTATGCAAAATACAATTATTATAGAATTATGATGATTCATTAAATGACTAATATAGTAACACTTGGGCTTAACAACATGGTAAACACTGTCACAATGGTCTTAGTATGTCAAATTTAAAGATACCCTCTCTGCTTTCTTTTCCCCTACCAACTACAAACTCTGCAGAAGCCACAGCATCACTGACTGCGTCTAAAAACATCAGTTACTCTTGCATGAAATTGAACTTCATGAAGAATAGGAAGTTACTAATGATCTACAAATTTTGAAGCTTAACAGAAATGTTTATCTTTATACTTAGTATAATTCAAATATTTATACACTAGTCATTTACAATGGCTGAAATGCCTCACCATTACAAAGTTTACAAATGATAACTGAGCATCCAGTAACATTTGAAATGCAGCTTTTTCAAATGTCTCATGTCAGCATTCTGCTCCTATTCTTTTCCATGGAACACAGGATTTTAATTTTCTCCTATTACAGTACACAAACAGTACTCCATCATTTTTCCATCTTTACAACAGATGTGCATGTTCAAAGACCTACATGTTAACTTCCCAAAACAGATACTAAAATAAAATCAATATGAAATTAAAATTATAGTCCATAATTCTTAGCCTGTAAATGTTATTAAAAAACAAACAAACAAACAAAACCACCAACACAACAACAAACGAAACAAACCAGAATGTCTTTTTTCTGCTACAACCAGAAATGTTTAATAAAAACAGCCTGTAAACAGAAGCACGGGAGCATGCTAACAGGATAAAATTTAATCTTTTTTTTTTTTTCCCTCCACATATGGTCAACTGTAATTTGCCTATTTCAAGCCAACTTTCCAGACTAAATTTAGTATTCATTAATTTATTTTTAGAACTGAAATACTCAGTTACATTACTTAGTTCTTTTTTTGTTTCCAGAAAAAAACAGACATGGGGCACTGGATGGACTGGGGGATCTCTCTTCCAATTCTAAATAAAAAAATATACAAAAGATTAAGTTAATTAAATCAAGTGCAGACTATTTTTTTGCAGCGTTTAAGAGGAAGAAATAACTCTATGTATACAATGGGTAGGACAAACTGGATAGCTTGATTCCGTAAAAATGCATATATATTTGTGCCTATAATGCCTATAATCTGTGAAAGTATATGACTGCGATTCAGAACAAGTTTTAAAGTTTGGGTTTTGTTCAAATCCTCATTCTCAAACAATTGTGTTTGCTTATCAGGTAAGAATTTCCATAAAACAAACAAACAACAACAACAACAAAAAACATAAAAACACACAGAAAAAAAATATTTTAAAAAAATCATGTGATTTATGCGGGCTTATTGTTCCACATCTGGTCAAAAATAATATGATACCAGCTGTATCTCATCTCCTCCACTTAAGTCTTGTCTGCATTCACATGCAATGTGTAAGAAACGACTGGACACAAACAAGATCACAGATTCGTAGAGCTGGAAAAAAAAAATGAAAAAATCATATTTTAGAAGTCTGAGTTTTGATGTTTCGGATTTGATTTGGACCCAACTCAATTACTCTGACTTAAATGTTCTGCAAACTGAAGTTCTGCATCTTTCAAACCCTGACAATTACCTATACATGAGCTTGCTTCATCAGCAGTTTTTTTTCTTTCCCTGGGATGTTTTGACTTTGCTGACAGCAGCCCATTCCAAGTCTTCAATATACCAAAAACTCCTATTTGCTTGTTCCTGAGGCACTTCATTTACAAAAGACTGGTATAAAAATAAACAAATTAAATCTGAGTACATGTTCATGACAGGGTTTAAACAAACATCTGTTTCTGAGACAACAGAAAACCCAATTAATTTTATGCCTTTAAAAAAATCACTTGAGAAATACAAAAGTGATCTTTCTTCCCTCCATCTTTTAGTTTTCCTGTAATTGCCACAAAACATTTAATCCAGTTCAAATCACTTCAGTTGACACTCAACTGGGGGAAAATAAATAAATAAAGGAACCATCCACGTTTCTTAAGCCCAATATTTGACTTAACGAACAGACAAAAGACAGTTTTTCTTGGACCTTGTCCACACTTAGAGGGAGCACAGCACTAACCACACATGCTGCAGAACTATAACATAGACATTAAATTCAGTAAAATGTTTTGGTTTTTTTTTGGTTTGCACTGAAGATAAAGCAATAGACAGAAATAAAGCTACAAAGGACTCTCATCATGTAAATAAGAGACCAGAGAACACAACACCCTAAAGGCTACATACATCTT
Organism: Ceyx melanurus; assembly: GCA_024611195.1. Lineage (NCBI taxonomy): Eukaryota > Metazoa > Chordata > Aves > Coraciiformes > Alcedinidae > Ceyx > Ceyx melanurus. Next base: position 234,705 of record JANHGL010016620.1, read on the forward strand.
GACATTAAGACTACTTTTGGGATTAGAATCAATTTGGTTTTTCCTCTTGCCTTTGGGGAGATTAAAAGATGAAAGCCCACCTCTTCCACCTTCAAAGTGTCTGTTCAGGAAAGTTTACTTGCCTAAGGTAGATGATTGAAGAATGAATATCACAGAATGGTAGGGGTTGGAAGGGACTTCTAGAGATCACGTCGTCCAACTCTCTTGCTACAGCAGGTTCACCTACAGCAGGTGGCACAGGATCATGTCTAGGCAAGTTTTGAGAGACTCCACAACCTCTACTGGCAGCCTCTTCAATCTAATGGCTAAGAAATTTCTACTGATGTTTAAGTAGAAATGTTCCAGTTTGCATCCATTGCCCCTTGTCCTGTCACAAGGCAACACTGAAAAGAGTCTGGCCTCCATCCTCTTGACTCCATTCCTTTTATTTATAAGCACTGAGAAGATCCTCTCTCAGTCTTGTCTTCTCCAGGCTAAAGAGAAACCAGTCTCTCAGCACTTTCCTTACAAGAGAGGTGTTCCAGTCTCATCATCTTTTAGTCCTCCATTAAACTCATACCAGAATTTCCATTATTTGTGTTTTTTGATCAAGGGCTCATTGATCAAGCTTTAAACTATATTTGAAGGAGGAAAGGGGAAAAACCTAGCTGGCAGGAAACAAACAGGAGACAATTGTGGGGTGTTCTGACAGCTCCACTACTACCTCAAGGTTAGTAATAGTCAGGAGGTACTATAGTATTACAAACTCACTCAAATGCCTGTACATGAATGCACGCAGCATGGGGAATAAACAGGATGAACTAGAGATTTGTGTGCAATCTCAGGACCATGATCTCATTGCAATCACTGAGACATGGTGGGATAGCTCTCATGACTGGAACACTGTCATGCATGGCTATGTCCTTTTTAGGATGGATAGGCTGACAATGCAAGGTGGTGGAGTTTCTCTCTATGTGAGAGAGTAATTGGAATGTATGGAGCTCTGCCTGGGGGACAAGGAGGAGCAGGTAGAAAGCTTGTGGGTAAGGATTAAGGGGGAAATTAGTATGGCAGACATTGTAGTAGGTGTTTACTACAGGCCATCTGATCAGGATAAGGAAGATGATGAGGCCAGAACAAGCAGTTGGAAGTAGCCTCGCAATCACAGGCTCTGGTTGTCATGGGTGACTTTAATTACCCTGACATTTGTTGGGAAACTTGCACATCCAGACACGCTCAGTCCAGTAGGTTCCTCCAGAGCATTGATGATAACTTCCTAATGCAGATGTTGGAGG
>JANHGL010016620.1:245036-267884 GCA_024611195.1 Ceyx melanurus
CCTCAGGCACCTCTCCTGTTCTCCAGGACCTTTCAAAAATGATGGAGAGTGGTCTAGCAATAACCTCTGCCATCTCTTTCAGCACTCGTGGGTATATCCCATCAGGGCCCATAGATTTTTAGATGACCAGTCTTCTCAACTGGTTTCTAACCCAAGCCTCATCAAGAACTTCCTCCCTCCAGACTTCATTTGTGGACTTGGAGACCTGGGACTCCTGGTAGCTGACCTTAGTAGTAAAGACTGAGGCAAAGGTGGCATTAAATAACTCAGTCTTCTCTCTGTCCTCAGTCACCAGGGCACCTGCTTCAACCTGCATAGCTGTGCATCAGCTCAAATACCATCCTGAAGTAAACGTGACAATGGATATACAGTGGACTCGAAAAAAACTCCCAGAAGTTAAAGAGTTGAGCAACAACCTCCATCACTACTGCAAAGAACACACACAGCTTTCTTGAGAAAAAAAAAATATAACACCTTCTTGAAGCTAACTGTTGGTTTCCAGTGGTTTCTCGCTGCTCTCCTGGTGCAGATCAAGTCAATCTTTGTTGCTTCCCTGACTGCTAAATGCATAAGGATCACTTGTTCCCAGTTCTACATATTCCACAGCCATGAGATTCTTAAAAACTGTAACAACTATGACATAAACATTAAAAACAGCTGCAATGCTTCCTTACAGTGTTTTCTGAAATAACAAGAGCTAGAAAATACCATACCAGGTAATGAAGTCACAGTATTTCTGACAAACACGTGCCCTTCTTTAGCAAAATGGGCAACTTTTTCTACTCTATGCTTGGACATGTCCACACTGCTTCAGGGTTGCACAGCCTTCTGTGTAATTAAAAATTAATCTCAGGGTATGAAGACCTGAAGTCACTGGAAACTAATTACAATTTGTTTGCTTCCCCCAACCCCCTATACATATCTTGAGCTATATTTACTGCTGCCTAAACCAAATGGTCCCCAATAAAATCTTCTGGGAAAATACGCTTCCAGAAGAACATGAAAACATCTAAAATTTTCCTGAACATTCTCAAATTCATCCAAAGATAGCATAAGCCTCATTTCCTTAGTAAACAAGGCTAAAAATAGCCAAAATCCTCCCATTTTTTAAACACATGTTAAATTTTAACTACTTGCCATTAATATGGATGCTTGCAATAACTATTGAAACCTTCATGACAAAAGCAACTTCACTAAGAGAACCCAAAGTCCTTACCCAACGCAGTTCATTTCTATGCATTGCATGTGCAAGTGATGTGACATAAAACATTTCCTGTGTCTATCATGTTCTGTTTGATAGCCTTCACAGTGTGCTCTTAGTTTAGCAATTCATAAATAGTTTCAGAAGAGTAAATCCAAACAGTATGATTTCTCCCCAAAACAGACTGCTTAGGTTTATCATTAGAAACACATGAGTGAAACAGAAAATTAATCAAACCCTCATTAAAGTGTCCTTCTGCTAATACAGAGTTGATTCATACACCTCAAGATATACAATCCCTAAGAGAGTCACCCTGAACCGCCAGAACAGCAGAACTAAAAAAAAAACAAGTCTCCAGATTTGGAACAAATCTACAACAACATGTTTCAATTCTTTTTCAACATTTACTACCTATACTAAGTGGGAGAGCACCATAGCACAGGTACTATGCCAGTGTGCTCTTTATTTTGCCTAGATGTCATAAGTAACTGATGTTTCTCCTAGTGGCATGAATCCAATTTAAATGACTAGGGTGTATCACAGAAACAGAAAATTAGGGGTTAGAAGGGACCTTGAAAGATAATCAATCCAACCCCTCTGCTAAAGCAGTGCAATATTAGGGTATATCACTTAGAAATGCATGCAGACAGATCACAGAATCATAGAATCATTCAGGTTGAAAAAGATCCTTGGGATCATCAAGTCCAACCATTAATCCTACTCTACAAACTTCACCACTAACACATGTCCCCCAAAAACACATCCAAATGACCCTTAAGCACATCCAGGGATGGTGACTCAATCACCTCCCTGGGCAGCCTATTCCACTGTCTCTTTCAGTGAAAAAAATTTCCCTAATGCCCCGTCTAAACCTACCCTTGTTGCATGTCTTCAAAGTCTTCAGAGAAGGAGACTACACAACCTCTCTGGGGATTCTGTTCCAGTTGTCTGTAACCCTTACAGTAAGAAGTTCTTCCTCAGGAGAGGTGGAAGTTCCTACGCTCATGCTTGAATCCATTGCCCCTATCACAAGGCACAAGTGAGAAGATATTGTCCTTGCCTTCTTGATGCCCAGCCCTCATTATTTATAGACATTAATTAGATTGCCTCTCAGTCTTCTCCTCTCCAGACTAAAAAGCCCCTACTTTTTCAACATTACTTAAAGCATACTATATTATACTGTAGCATTACTACATTAGAAGTATGAAGGAACAAGGCCTTAAGGAAAAAATAAGCAAACAAACAAAAACCAACCAAACAACACAAAACAGCAACAAAAAACCCTAACCAACCAACCAAACAAAAAAACCTAAAAAAACCCTAAACACTTTGGAAAAATAAAATCTAATTACCTTGATCATAATTATACTACAATGAAGAAAACAACATTGCATGTCTTTATAAAGCACATCTCAACAACTCACTGCAAGAGGGAACGCGGGTTAGGATATTGTTCCAGGATTATACTACCTCATTTGTGGTAGAAGTCACTGGAAATGCTGTTTTTCAGGTAAAGGAAAAAGACAAATAAAATAAAGCCCCTCGTCATTAACACCTTATCCACCAGGACTATGGATGCAATCCCTGTATAAAGGTGGAAAAAATTCCAGCCACCTCCAGAAAACTTCCAGTACTTGAAGGAGGAGTTAAAAAAAGAGCTTGTCAGGACCTTCTACAACTGCAGAGCACTCTTTAGAGACTCTTTAGTGTTATATCTGCATACTAAGTTTACATAAACCTTGGTTTCTTTCACCTGAACTGCCAAAAGCATATTGATATTCCTTCCATGACAACCTCAGTTCTTTCGTTTTCTCCAGTAAGAGATAAACTTGCAGAGAAAAGAGGTATGGGATTAGCCAAAATAAATTTAACATCACACACACTAAAGAACCATGTACTGGGAGGGGATAAAACCAACAACTTCCCTTGGGTCACTTTCTTGAGTGGTAAACACTGAATCTGTTGTTCTGCCAACAAGGGCTTATTTCTACATTTAGAGGAATTTCAAAGTTTAAAGTAGCTTTATGATCAAGATTATGAGAAGAAGTTTCCGGACACTGCAAACATCATCTTTTATTATACATTTTTTATTTCAGTTCTATTTATTGCAGCAAGATGTTGCTATCTTGTTTCATTTTTAAGCGTATATATTAGAATGCAATAATCTGTATCATACCTCTAAAAACTGGACAGGATTATAACAGCTAAACAGCAGTAATGCAAAGCAAATGTGAGCTAGAAGTCTTGGGTTTGACATGCAGTTCTGCTGTGGATTCTTACCACTAGAGAGAGATTTGCTGTTATCATGCTTCAATTTATGTGGTTTTCTCAGTTTTAATATGCTTATGTGAGTGAGGATATGTCTGTAGAACTAAAATCCCAAATCCTGATTTATGAGGACATATAAACTGGGAAACTAAAGCTAAAAAAAAAAAAAAAGGTATAGCATACCAGTGATAAAAGAGTTAAAAGTACCCTGAAAATACTATAATTACTTCAGCTGAAGTCAAAAGAGTGCTCTGTGCTGATCCAGCTGCTGATGGCTCTGTGGGACTATTTGAATCTCGTACTTTTCACAGCACCAGGTGATCAGAACATACTTCTGCTCTCTAGATTCACCACTTTGAAATCAAAGTCAAAAATATACAGGAGGCAGCGATAAAATGAATTATTTTAAATAACCCATTGTTATTGTACCTAGATGAGGAAAAGAGCTAATCTGTGTAAGAAATGCTGTCACAGGAAACCCTCACTATTATTATTCAAAAAAAAAAGTCAAGAAGGGACCCAATGATGTTCTGCTAATAACTGTCCAGAGAGCAGACAGACAGTAAATTCTGAGGTCCGAGGTCACTGAACACAAAGTGGGCAGAAAGTATTTTTACAATGGACCTTCAGAGTCACCGCTTTTTGTTAGAGAACCCCACAGTTAAGAAGTGCAGCTGATTAGTGTTCATTAGCATTATTCAGAGTCCTGCTCAAAACCAGAAACCTGCAACAATACTGTTCTTCACATAGCCCCCAGCAAGGAGGGTAGACTTGGTGGCCAAGAAGCCCTCTTATTAAGAAAGAGCAACTTGTGACTGAAAAGCCAGCATTCTGAAAATTCCCTTTCTGGACCATTCCCTTAGTAATTCCCACTGCCCCACACAAGAACACCTTGTAGGCCTTTGCTATTTTCCTACAACCTTTCTCAGCGAAATGCAGTAGTTGTTATTTTTAGACCTGGTCTGTAAATGTTTCATGAGACTATATATATATTGATCTAAAAATCAACATCAGAACATAAGAACAAACCCTAAGGAACACGCATTTTGGAACTGCTCCGAAGCCCAGATTAATTATGTAAGGAATCTGAACTTGCTGAAAATTACTTTTAAAAGTATTATACTTGTTTAATCATGTGTTCATGTTAAGAATATATATAATGAAACAATTTATAAAAATGGTTTAGATATGTAAATAAAACAGCACATAAGGGACCCCTTAAAAAAACAAATACATACATTTTTTTGGGTAGTATATTAATAATGCTTGCATGACTCTTATCATTCTTGCTCACCTACTGTGCCTTCTGAGAACTTCATGAATAAGCTGCTTTCACTTGAACTTGTCAATTTAACTCTGTCCTCTGTAGGCCAGAGTGGCAAGCATGTATTACACACACTTAGCAACGAGCAAAACTACTATGATCATCCAGCAGCACAATACAGTGTAAAATCAATTACAACTCATGTACAATAACATAACATTAACATTTACAGTAATTGCATCTTGTGGGGCTAATTGTCATACTCTCCAGTAAACAGTACTTAAATTCACAGGAAGACTGAAAATGACAACTCGTGAAGGAACGGATCCTGATTCTAAAAGCAAAAATCCCCACCCAAAAAAAAAAAAAGCCAACCCCCGCCCCACAAAAAAAAAAAAAACCACAAAAAAAACCACCCACCACACAAAACCAGACCACACCCAAACCACCATAAAAAATACTAGATATTCTCCATTAGTTGTAGTGCACTTCCTAAAGGGCTCTCTGTGTGCTGCTTGAAGGAAGAATGAATTTCTGGCTGCCCTGTGTTCTGGGCTCTACTCTTTCCAGTTGTTGCAACCAGGCTGCAAGCCTCCACAGCCAAGGAGGAGCTCTGAAGAAGTTACAGAAGAGCAGAACAACAATGGAAGGGAACCAAGAGCTAATTTATTCTCTTAGCCTACTGTACTCAGTGCAAAATGCAAATGCGGTGACAGCAGAGTGACCTTATATTTACTGATTGACCAGATGGTGAGAATTACTGACTTATGTAAGCCCCAAGCCTTCTTCACCATCTGACGGCTGTTTGGTGGAATCAAATAAAGGTCTCTGCGTAGTCTTTAGTGCACAAACCTAATCATCACAAGACCATTATGTTGTGCCCTTAGAAGAAAACGCTGCAGGGAAAGGCAAGGAGTGAACAGGACTGAAACCCTTGGATCCTCAAAAGGTTTTTTACCCAGCAGGACTGAGACACGTGGGTAAAGCACAGCAAGTAGGTTTGTGCACCTGCTGCTCTCGCCGTATCTCTTCTGCTAATGAATAAGTGAAGCCAGCCTCCAGGGTTATCAATCTGGCTCCTCGAGTAATTCACACAAGTGCAAGGTTCTCTAAAAATAAATAACATTAAAAGACATGCAAGTTGTCTTGCTAGCAATGGTTTTGACAGGTACCTGGAATAATGTTAATTTTTCTACCTTTTTTTTTTCCTTTAAAAATACCAGTTGAACCACCAATTATTTTAGACAGTTTCTAAAAACAATCACACATGGAAATAACACAGTACATCAGCCTGATGGCAACTGAAAAAAAAACAAACCCCAACCTTACAGTGTGTGTTTGTGAGAGGGGTGAGTGTTTGCATATGTGTAAACACAGAATATACTTATTTAAGAAACTGAGCAGCCCTAATTATTTTCTCATTAACACTAATACAAATCAAGAGAAATTCCATTTGACTAAGTTCATTTACACTAGGAAAAAATGCACAAATTAAGATAAAATAGTTGTCATGGCTCTCAAAAAAAAAACCTCTATAAAATACAATGGACCCAAAATAATTTTACATCACTTGTCCATATTATTTTTTAATTAAAAAAAAAAAATAAGGATAAGAAATACTACAAATTTTCTCATTGCCATGTCAGAAATGGTGGTTAGAGCAGTACACTATGAACACTTATGTTGATTTGTTTCAAAATTAAAATCTGCATGAAAGCTCAATTTACTAGTGTATGTTTTCTGTGTAGTATAAACATAGTTATTAACACAATGAAAGAAAAAGCAATGGAAAAGTTATTAAAAAAAACCTGCTCTGGCATTGGTAATAACAGAGTTATTACCAATTGACAAAGGTCTGCAACATGCATCCAAATCCCAGTATAACATGCTTGCATATACATAAAGAATAACTTGAAAGGGAAAAGTGGTAACATGGCTTCTTGATGATTAGAAAGCCACCATTTCAGCCCTCCAAAATCCATCTGCAAATTTTACAATAGCTTGAGGATTCTTACAAAACCCAAAAATAGATACAAAGCTTTATCCCTTGCTGTTATGCAAAGCAGGAGAAAGAGGCCAGGTAGAGACTGGTGAAGTCAAGCAAAAGAAAAGCATGGGTTGAATGTCAAGGGAAAAAAAACACTGAATGCTAAGAAGATAAAATAATGGAATAATTCCTCAGAAAGATAATATTTCTTGGGATGTTAAAAATGTTGGAAGAAAAAAGCACTACCATGAAATCACAGAATCACAGAATGTTAGGGGTTGGAAGGGACCTAGAAAGATCATCTAGTCCACCCCCTGCCAGAGCAGGATCATGAATATGGGAAAGAACATCCTTCAGCTTTGTGCATCTGCCATGCCCTGCTCACAGGCAACAGGTACTCAACTTGTGCAAAACAGTAGTGCAAAGCATCTCCTACACAAAAAACTATTTGCAGCCAGCTGAACTATGTTGCAGAAGAGTAATCTCACCTTCCACATATCATCTGCAAGCTTAAAGCAACCTTTGTTGACAGCACAGTGCCAATGCTTACACGATCTTATCAGTACTTCCTTTGCCCTCCTAATTATTAAAAACAGAGATGTTTTTAATCACAACGTATTGTGGTGATGAAAGAAATGGATTTCCTCCTTTCACCAAAACACGTGCAAATGAGAAACCACGTCCCCTGGTGTGTGCACATAGCACATGCTGAAGCAGCCCGCAGCAAGACAAGCTCCCATACGCAGCCTGGCAATGCCCCACACCTTCAAAGGGTACTATTCTGCAGGCTGTGTCTGCTTACCTTGCTGGCACAGGCCTGGCACACTAGATTCGTTCTCTCCCATTTCGAGACGATAACCTTGCCACCATGAGGAGCCAGGCCCTTTTATCACTTTGCCTTGGTCGCTGTGCAAGTTTTGACCTCCTGACTTTCAACTGCAGCAGGGTAACTGTATACGCACTCAGCTTCCTTCTGTGAATAATTAGTATCCTACTTCCTGAGCTACCTGGGCTTGCCTGACCTGTTTCTCTGTAAACTGACATCACACCCTTTGATCTCCTTTGATTAACATGTGCTTCAGGCAAGGCTGCTTTGTCTCCTCTTGGACCCTCCTGCTCACTTGATCCCCACCCTTTCCTTTCACTTTCACACAGACAGCATCTGCAGAGCACCTCTCATTCGCTGCAGGTGTTTTTGTCAAAATGCCGATGCCTGCAGAAAGTTTGCAACTGATTTTAAAGATCCTTTTAATTTGCATTTCATAAGAAAACTAAATGTTAGTGATAAGGCCAATCTCTGTGGGGTGGGAACTTTGCATCCCCAGCTATCCAGCACAGAGCAGGTGGATCACCCCAGATGCAGTGCCCCCTTGGCAAAAACTCTGCCAAGAAACCAAAACTTAAAAACCAAAACCTCCCATTCCCGTCTTTCACAAATATTACCTCAAGGGAAAATGCTTTACTCCAACACTGGATTTTGGAGATTACTTTGCCTGTGTAACAGAAAGGGCTTCTAAACAAAACAATGGTTATTTTGCTTCTCTTCCCCTCTTTCTCCAGCACAAAGACACAAACTTGCAAGATAATTTTATCCAGCCAAACTTCAAGTTGAGTTCCAAGAAAATATTTACTCTGTGGAAATACTTCTGCTGTGGAAATCAAGTAACAGGTGTCCGATACATTTGTGATCAATTTGTTGAACAAGTACACCTGCCTCTGCTTACAAAGTTAGCTTTATTTTAACATTTACATTTGCAACTGCCCACAATAAAAATCAAAGAAAAGCCACAGCACTGTTTTAAAGGAACAAACAATGACAAATTAAGAGCGAAGTGACTTTCACAATGTTAACCACTATATGGATTACACTCAAAACAGTCTAATGAATAGCTTTTTTTTTTTTTTTTAAAACCATTAGAAAGTTGGTGGTTTGTTTTTTTTTTAATAAACTGCATTGTATCTTTCTTCCCTGTTTTTGAAGAACTAAAATAATTGTTTACTACAGTATAAACATAGTGGGGAGAAAAATTGAAGACAGTTTTTTGAGGTAATTATGGCTAGGTTAAGCATGCCTTTCAAGTAGAATTTATGACACACTAATTCAAACAAAAGCCTTATTCAGTAATAAGAACGTTCCACAGAGAGTAGTATTTGCCAAGCTAGTAATCACATAGGCAGAAGTAAAAAGTAATATTTACATCCTTTAGTGATTGAGTCAACATTTTCTATACAGAGCAAGCACCTTCCTCAACCACACACACAACCAAGCTTTTAGCCACACTCCAACAGCTGAGATTTGCTAGAGAAAGTAAATCAGAGTCCCAAACCTGAATCAACTGAACAGCAAATGACAAAAGAACTTCTCACTTGGTTCACAAAAAGTGAGTTTACAAGAAAAATCTCATGCTTTGGTCTTGCCTGATTATCAAATTACTTGGGTTAAATTGACCACTCTGCGGTCAGAAAAGGAGCTTAACCAAGAAAGCAAAGAGAAATGCAAACTGAACTTATGGTTGAAATATCAGCCTTTCATTATTTTATCTCTTAGGTTAACTGAGTTTTTTCTAGCTTTTCCCCATTGTCCAAACCCACCTCACGGCCCAAAGTTTGCCATCAGTACTTCCTACATTTCCCAGTCACAGCCCTCCTAGAACACCAGTTTACTGTCAAAAAAACAGAAGCTGCCCTTGGTGTGCTCAGAGTCAGTATAGATGAGGCTCCAACACACACGAGCCATCTCCCCAACTGCCCATCAACCATCATACTTGAGGAAGTCAAGGATGCAGCACTGAATTCAAACTAAGATTGAATGGTCTATATTTAAAAAGACATAGTTAAGAAAAACAAGTATATTTATTAGTGAAGTTCCACAGTGCCAAAGAAAATGCATTCAGTAATTACCTAATGAGACAGAAAGATCTAAAGCATTTCTGCCCTCTCCAAACAGAAACTGTCCATCTCTTGAAGCACAGAAATAATTAAATATCCTACATTATTAGAAGTTCTAAATATGGGGGAAATCATGATTAGTTTTTACATTAAGTAGTGTATTTTATGAGGTTCTGTCCCATACAAAAAGAGCTACTAATTCCAAAGAAAACAGAAGTCTAAAGCGACAAAAATAACTGTTGTTCATATCTATTGAACACCACTTTCCTTAAAGAGTAAGATTATGATTTTAGGCTTTTAGCACCTACATCCTTCCTTTGAAATGAAGCCTGAAAGTGGAAACAGAGCAGAGAGGACTGAAACTCAAGATTTTTCACGCTCCCTCTTTCAACAATGACTGATTTACGGTAAGAAAAGGCCAAGTTGGTTTTATGTTCTCCTAAAATTGTTTGTTGTGTTCACTTGCGTGCAATTATTTAAACGGAGTGCTTTCCAAAGGAGGAACTCTTAATTCATTCACTCTCTCTAGAAAGACCTAAATGCGAAAATGCAATGTTTGTTCTGCCTTCAGAAGAGAAAGTATTCTGTATATTTACTGCACAACAACCACAATGTTTCTTAATTTTAAGCAGCGCATTTGATGGGCAAAGATCAGAAATATAATTTGATTGTGACAGTAATCAGGGCCATAAAACAGAAAAGCTAGATCTTATGTTGTGCTTAGAACCATGCCAAACACATTCCTGCATCATGACTACAAGCCCACATTTAATGCCACTACAAACAGTGTTCTCCACCAGTAGTGACAAGTTTTGCCAGAGGATGTGAACATTGTCATGAGTTTTCTAGGGTAGCTCTGCAAACCTAGAGAGAGGCTCTCAGAATATCAAGCCTTCAGAAAAATAAAGGTTGCCAAATTGCTTTTAGGACTCTCATTTCTATGCAAGAATCTAAGAATTTTGTAGCTCTAATGCAAATAGAACTAGTATCATCAACAGTTAATCAGTTGAGGCACACTTACTACATAAGAAATTGCACAGAAAATACAAATCAAACCCAGAAGTGAAATGGAAGCCCAGGGAACATGTAGGGTTCTGTTACACTAATGACTAAAATTATTATAATCCAGCCTCAAAGCTTGAAAGCTGACAACCAAGTGTTTTAACATGTAACAACAGAGAGAAGTAGTCCACAATGCTTCTTGTAGCTGACTAGCTGACTATCTGTATGGCACCACAGACTGGTATTTTCACTGGAAAAAAAATAACTAATATTTCACCTTCGATAATGGCAGGAGTGCAAGGGGTAAAGGGACAGCACCGATGCCAACGTTCAGGTTTTTCTGTTGTTGGTACTTGGAGGCTTAGAGGTTTTTTTGTAATGGTGGTGATTTGTTGCCTTTTTTTTTTTTTTCCAGAGCAACACGACTTTTTAGTTCTTCCCTAGAAAACAGTACAGTAAAAGGAACTGCATTAGCTGGTTAGTAGCCAAAGTAGCAGCAATTGTTTAGCCTACAACCTCAATTAAAATAAGAGATGGGAGGGGAAAAAAATATTTTATTTCACCATTAAAATGGATTAAATACAAAAACTAGGATAACCAGTGTCAAAAACCAACATGAAATAGCATTTCGGTTTTTATGTGAATGCTGCACTAAAAAAAGAGCATCTGAGCACCAGCAGGCAGAGACACTGCATGGATGCTGCTGAGCACTAAGCAAAACCCAAGAAAGACTTAAATCTATCATGGATGAGATTTTCAGCCTACATTCCTCCGGCTTGTCCCGAGTTTTATTTCTAAGTCTGGCTGTGCTCAACACTTTTTCACCAGTTGCAAGGAGACTATAAAACTTCAACATTCAAAAAACTTACAGATGTAAATACCACCAATTTGGAACTGAGAAAAGAAGTATATTGGTTGTCATTGATTTCTGAATACTAATTACTACTTTTTGTCAGAAAACTACTTGCCATCAGAAAAACAACACTTTCGTGAAACAACTATTTTTAAGGTGAGAAGATTTAGCTTTAATGAATCTTCCAATAAGAAAGTTTCTTAGGTTCGAGATTGGTTTATTTTGCTATTTGTTTGTTTTCTTGTTGGTTTGTTGTTTTTTTTTTTTGCTGTTGTTTGGTTGGGTTTGGGGTTTTTTTTTGTGATAGTGTTTTGGGGGTTTTTTCTGTGTTGGTATGTGGGTTTTTTTTTTTTGGTTGGTGGGGGTGGGTTGGTTTTTTTTTGCTGGTTCGTTGAGTTTTTTTAGAGAGACCAGAAAAGGCTCCAAAACACCACTCTAACCTGCAACATACTGATATGGAATGAACAGAACTAAGATTTAGGTCTTCTAGACCCCAGATGATGGTTTTTTTCCCCACTGGGTCACTTTGTGGAGGATGGTTGCACAGAAGAGTAATATCCTGCTCCAAAATCACATCCAGCAAAATGTCTAATATGTAGCTGAAAATCTCCCTGATCCTTGCTGAATGAGAACATCACACAGCATGGGAATTCATTAGTATGCAGAAGAAAACAGGGTTCAAAACATCCATGGAGCTTTAATTAATTGCTGTTTTGTTAATAATGCATACATTACTTCTTGCAATACCTGAATTATGGATAACTGTTCTGTGTCTCTGAGACCTATCAATCCTGACATGATTGACAAATGTAGCACAGTAGCAGGAATCTAAGACTACAGTTCAATTGCTGACACCATTTGATAAGCTATCACTTTTCGACCATAAGAAAACAACACCTCTGTCTCTTCGTTCTCAAAGTCCAGACTTTGGAAGCTGAAACAAGAATCCTTTGACAGCCTTCCCCAACAGAAAGTATTTTTCCCTGCAGAGAAAACAGTTTTTTTTGGTCAAAACATCACCTCTAAAGTATCTTTAAATATCTTTTTCTAATCAGTTCCTGCTCCTCAGTTTTCATTCACACAGCTTTAGGAACCAAACTTCAAAAAAATGTTAGCAATCAAAATCAGCAACAGCCTCCCGATTCACTTCTAGTGGTTTTTTATTTCATACATAATAAAAATATAGATGAGTCTGTAGCAAATAACGCAAGCTGACTTCAGCAGCTGAAAGATAACTGCATAGAAGCCAAAGCTACAGATACATAAGTATGAAGTCTGTTGAAGATACAAAAAAAAGAAGAATTAGCTTCCCCTTCTTCCTTCTAATTTGGTCTCTCTTGTATTAAACAAAATCAAATTATGCAAACAAGTATAAAGATCTCATGGATGGAAGACGATACTTCATAATCTGGGCCTGCAAATGGTAGCAATGCAGAGTATATAAGATCTAATAAAAAGGATAACAATTCCACTGTCCTTCAGTTCACTTGTTTATTTATAAAAGCAGTGGAATTAAATGAGTGCTTTTTAAAGATGCTGTTTGTTTTACTTAATCTCTTCATAAACTATTTCTACCTTTGATTAATCTTGGAGTTATAACTGAAAGCAAAGGATAAATTGAATGATAAAAGTAAGCAGCTTTAAAGAAGGAAAGCAAAAGAGCAAGGGAAGGAAAAATGTTTTTCTAATATTTGCCAGGAAGAAAGCTAATGGTGTAATTGTTAAATAATACTGAACTCCATCGTGCACAACTAACAAGTAAATCTTACTATTCTAAGATCACATTAGGAAGCACAAAGCCTAAACACCTGATACAGGGAATCAATAGCCCATTGGCTTTAAAAAAAAATATTTTTAAAAAAATTAAAAATCACCATTTTATCCTCACTCTACCCTGTTAGAGAAAGCATTTCAAGTCACAAAAACAGGTGACCTTGTGTTTAGATTGAACACTCATCTCTTGATACATCCAGCACAGCTGGGAAGAGATGTTGTTTAAGTAGGTCAGCCTGCATTCCAGACACAGATGTAAGCTTTTATAACAAATATACTGTATAAAACACTGTTTTAACATGGAGATTGATTCACAAGCCAAAGAAGACTTGGACTCTGAAGTATCAGTAAATACAGAGGAACCAGGAAGAATCTTATGTGTGAATCTTCTATCACTAAAGGTTGTTTCAACAAAAGAGCTGTAGAGTTATATATATATATATATATACACACACACATGCATATATAAAAATATGTATGTAAGAATGTGTATCTCATAGACAAGCAATACTATGCTAACAAATACCTCACTTTGTGGGCCAGCCCCATAGAGCATCCATTCCTGAAAGGCCAAGAGCTGCAATACACACACCCCACTGAGAGCTTGGAGCTGGCAAACAGTAACCTTCCGAGCCACGCCGAGCAAGCAGCCCGGCTTTGTCATAACACCATCCAGGCAAAACGCTGAGCCCTCGGCATGAGAGGTCTGATACACACATACACACCTACTGACAAATGAGGGGTATACTGACAAAAAGTAGCCACTACAATGATATTCCTACACCTATTTAGTGTTTCTACAATCAGTGGACTTGCTGCCTCCTTAATCCTCCACTAATCCCACAGTTTCACAAGCAGAAATCTACCTACTTTTTCCTATCACTTCTGTTTTCTCCTACTTAAGAAAAAAAAAATTATAATCACCCTACAAAGGAGCACAGAATGCAGGAACAAGAAAGCTTGCTTTGGTGCTGCCAAACTGGTATGTGAGCTCAGCCTCTTTGATCCATGCATGCTTATATGCAGCCCAAATTCATCACACCAGTAATTTAGCATCTCCTCCTCTCCAGTGAGATACTTTCACACCACATCTGCTTACAGCCCTCTGCAGATAAAGCAAATCTCATTTGTCTGTAACAAAACACATTTCATTAGTTTTTAACAATTCTGTAAAATCCTATGTGTAGCTGATGAGGCACTTGGACTATACAAAGTAAGGCTCAGACTCTGGCCCTGCACACCTTGACAGCAGCACACATGCATCACATTTGAATTGTACTTCAGATTGAATAAATTCTTCTTTTTCACAAAAGCAGTCAGATCAATTATTTACTACAACTAACTCCTTATATAAAGCTATTTCTAGAATGGAGTAACACTCTATAGGGATCTTTGCATCTCTGAATTATCTGTGCAACACTCCTAAAATATATAACAATCTGCACTTTTCCACTGAGAGTAAAGGCAACAAAGTCTTAATCTCCCTAAATGAGGAAGGGAAAAAAACCCCATGATTTTTACATTAGCATTGTTTTCTATTTCTCCCCAAATCTGTAATAAAGTTTTATTTTTCCTAATGCCAGTTGGAGTGGTGCACTCTTGGAAAACACAGCTTTTGGCTTTGTATTTACCAGTATGCAGTTACTGCATTGCTTAATATATTTTCACGTATATATTTTCTAATACAAAAGCAACACAGGAAATGAGATCTAAAATACATTACCTGTGCCCATTTTTTACTTGATTCACATGCTTTATTCAATAAATCGTCTCCGTATCTTAGACAGAGTATTATGTAAGTCAAATAAAACAGCATAAAAGGCAAAATGAAGGGTGAGACTTTAATTCTATGTCCCTAATTAAGAAAATTAATCGGAATCTTACAATCAAGCTTTGCTTATGGTATTAAAAAAAATATAAATCAGCAGTAAAAATAAAAATAATATTTTAACTCTTGTCTCTTCGGGTTGATCTTTCCATGACTCCCTATCTTTGAGTCCCACAAAAGCAAACAAATCCAAAGAAGTTTCTACTGTACAAGGTAGTAGAAGAAAATTAAAGAAAGCTCAAGCAAAAAGAAGTTGGAAGTGTCAAAATGGGCTGATATAGAGCAACGTTTTAAACTACAACTTATACAGTTTAAGAGTTCTTTTTTAACCAATGCTCAAATGTAACCAATGGGTTAATAGTTGTATTAATAGACTGAAATTTCCTAAGACACCAGCAGTTATTCCAACAGAAGCTGAAAGCATTTAATATATTCCACTTGCATTCTGAAAGCTCCCCAACAATTATTTAAAGATTAGAAGTATTTAATTTGGTTGCAAATAAAGGAACATTTCTGGTAACATCATATAAGCTGGCCAGACTTTTTAATAGTTTTGCATATTTAAAAAAAAAAAACAACAAGGAAACAAAAAAACCCCAAATCTGATATAGTAAAAAAACAAACAAAAAAAGAACAAACACAAAAACAACAAAACACAACACCAAAAACCACACACACAAAAAAAAACCCACACCTTATTGATCCTTACTTATTTTCTTAGTTCGACTATAATAATTTTTAAAGCATTTTTCTGTCTTGGGATTCTATTACAGATGAGTAATACATCTGTATTAGCCAAAAAACAGCCAAAAATTTAGACATCTTGGGCATTGACACAAATTTAAAAATCTTGAATGTATAATCTTTCTTTCACTGCTGTAGTAGATTAAAGCACAGTTCCAAACAGTTGGACCCACAGCTTGTCATGCCAGTTTGTACACAGTTTCTTCAATCACAGCAGTTATGATTAAGTTAATACCATTATATCAGCAGACACATATACATGCAGATGATGGGAAAGAGCAGTATTACCTACAGACCAAAGCTGCCCTAAAGAATCCAAGTTACACGAAATACAGTCCAGAGCATTTTATCCAAACTTTCCCATGAATCATTATAAGCTACAAAACATTGCTCAATGCCCTGTAGCAAACTTAGGGCTTGTAATATAAGTATAAACCATTAATAAGATAAATAGTAAGTCCAAAGCTACTGTTTACAACATGAAGAATGAAGCAGAAAGACCATTTTGTTAATGACAGTTGCCTTCAGGCTTTGGCTATACAAATGGAAACATTTCAAACCTTTCACCTGATTTTATGAACATCTCCACTTAAAGGAATAATTCTATACAGTTGGCTGCTGCTATTTTGCCTCCGTATGTTTGCATGGAGGAAGAGAGAACAGGTTGGGCAGAATAAAAGATAGATGAAAACACAGATTTATTTTCTTTTCTAGATTATTCAAAGTCTGATAATTACAATGTCCAGTAAACATCATGGATTTCTTTGCAGCTTCCATCAAACCATTTCCATACTCTATATTTTGACAGCCGGTCAGGTTTCACAGTGTGCCAAATGCTATAAAAAATTTTAGCCTTAATAACCATTAACAGAACCACTGAACCCAATCAGAAAAAAATGGAAGCAAACATTCTGCAAATGACAATTGCTCTTACTAGTAGGAGATTTTTTTTTTTCTTCTTTTAAGAGTTCCCAAGGTAATACAAGTGCAGAGATATCCACATTTTTACCTAGTGGAAGAAACAGGCAAAGAATGTCCAGACAGATCTCTTATCCAACAATTCACAGCAAGAACACAACCTGTTTCCCACAATTTTGACCTTATCAATAGGCACCCAAATAATTTTGAAAGCAAAAAGAGTTAAGAAAATTATTTCCTCTGGTAATACCAAACCTACACAAGCCTACTGGACTGAGCAACCTGGGCCTGCAAGCAAGTTGCAACTTCTTCCTTAAGAATTATCTCCATAAAGCAGAGAAGTTATTAGTTCAATAGTCACTTAATGATTACCACATTCACATGGTAATGTCCATCTGCTTTTCCATAAAGGCCTTCTAGAGAACACTCAGCTAACCAAAGCCACCCTTCACTTCCCTAATGAAGCACTGCCTATGTGCAATTACACTGCAGCAGTTAAGACAGCTCTACAGCTCATACTGACACTCATACTCAAAAGTCATCTGAATCGTTGTAAGGTCTGTCATTCTCCTCCACGTACACAATTTGTTCACAGCCCAATATTATTCCCCTTTAAGAAGGGAAACAGTAGTTATGTCACTTCACAACTGTGCTTTGACCACAAAAAAAAATTAATCTTCTCAAGGTTGTAATCTGAACACAAACCCCAGCCCATCATCCTTCAATATTGAGCATATTGATGGTGATTTTCAGAGGGTTCTCAAGACTAATAAAACATAACTTTACCTGGAATTTCATCTAAGAGCTGCAGTTTTAAGCAAATTTCTTACTAACCACTGATCTCGTCTTAAAAGCATTATAGCTGCATGGAACAAAACTCACAGTATGTTTTGTTTCTTTAACGAAAACACTTTATTTGCTTTCATTCTTCTTGTGTTTCTTTTTAAAATAATGAAATTTGTAGAGACAAAACATGTGATACACAAATCTAACCAAGCTATTATTCTTACTGAGAATAAAGCACGCAAAAATGCAGAAGTCAGTCTTCATGAGCTCAAGAGATGAGTCAATTGTCAACCCCTATGTACTGACAAGGGACCTCAGCCCATCCTCCCTGCGTTGCCAGGCAACCATTCGTGTATCCTTAGCTGTATTCATTAGCCATTAACCACCATCAGGCTCCCTTTCTTTTCTCCCTCACACAGGCTCCCACTCTCATAGATGAATGAAAAGAAGGGGTGGGTAAGTTAAGCAGGATGACTTTCTTTCTCATCAGAAGTAACATTCTGAGTTTTAATAGCTAATAGACTTTGGCCAATTCACATAATTGCTTTGTAGTGAAAGTTACAGCATGATTATAAGGTACAGTTTCTTTTCATAAGAGGGCTATGTTAGAAGTTGACATTAATAGAAATCTCTTAAAAAGCCTATTATTAGACAGTGATGATCTCACGCTGACAGTACTAAAGTGCCCTTTGAATTTGTAAAAAATAAAATAACAGATGACAGCTTTTTAAATCCAGAAGAATGGCATTCAACATGAGGAAATGCTATTCTCAACCTTGTCGAGATAAATAAAAATCAATTGATCTCAGAAGTAGAATTGTGTTACCTTTAATGTATTCCAAGGAAACAAAGCAATACTTCAACCACTAGAAGTATAAATCCACTGTCCTTAGAATCAACATAAACATCCACCAGCTCTAAAGCAGCAGTTTCCCTGCCTGCTAATCCTCAAACCACAGGTAAACTTCCACTTGCAGGCACTACCGGGTAAGTTACACAGCCACAGATGGAGATGGACAACATAAATGAAGATGAAAACTCCTCCCCTCCCTAGCCCTGGGGGAGCTTCATCCAGAGCAGCCCTCCCACTGCAGCCCACACATCCACGGTGGCATAGGGGAATGGCAGGGGCATGGCTGAGGACAAAGGAGAACACACACCTCTTTCAGCAAAAGTCACAGAATCACAGAATGTTAGGGATTGGTAACACCACCATCAAATAACCCTGTAATATTCAAAATCTTACCTTGCTAGTTTCCATAAGATTAAAGATTAATAGAACTGTTCAAATGAAGAAAAATATTAAAATGTTGAAAAACTTCTTGCAAAGCACTAAAAACACCAGGCACTCTAAACTCTAGAACAGTGCAACATGAGATTGCCAGTGCAATGTTGGGAAGAGGTCTCTCACACCCAAGAAGCTGCATTGTGTCTCTTTTTTTATTTTTGAAACCACCCTGTGAACCTGTTTTCACATCTGTTCACTACCACTGGAGAACAAGTTTGAGTAGAGATTATTAGGACAGGCACCACAAACAAGACTATCTTTACAAAGAAAGAATATCTTTACAAAGAAAAGGCTAAAAAAACTTAATCTGGTATATAAGGGGATTCTCAGATTTGATTAACTAGCAGTCTATATAACTAAGCCAGGATCAGAAATGTGATAGTGAATATGTGCATGGGTTTTCCTGGGTCACAGTTCACAAGCAAGTTTCATTATCACCTGGTTTGTGCAGACCATTAATGGGGGTTGTGCAGGTGACACAACCTTGATCTGATTGTGTATGGCCTGATCTATGCAGGGATGACACCTTTTGTGCCTTTTGTGCATCCAGTCGGCATAATCCCACCGGGCATAGTTTTGCCACAAGCACCTGGAGGGTTTCAGACACAGCCTTTTGTACTTTTAGTATGCTTTCTAATATGTTGTAGTGTATTTAGTGCATTCTTTGGATTATACTTTAAATAGGTGGTTTGCTTGGGCCTTCCAGTCATGATGGCGTAGCGAACCTTACAAACAACTAACTACCATATAACTTTTGTGCATCACTTGCACTGTTTTGCTTGCTGGCATACTTTGTAATAAATTTTAAGTGATATAGTGTTCTTAAGGGAGTATGAAGTGATCGGGGACTGATGAGAAGGGAGAAGGAGGATTCCCAAGGACAACTTCACCCAGCTGGTTTTGGGGCAAACAACTCCAATCACGCACGCATTAGAAGAGAGAGGTGAAAAGTTCAAGCTGATGAAGACCTCGAGCCTTCCTCCCCTGGGACCCTTGCAACCATCAGAAGAATCCCCATTATTTACTGAGTATGTGTAAGGATTGTGCAATCTAAATTCCTGGATTTGATTAATTTAGGCACTCCCTTTGTTAGCATACTGTGAATATGTGTAGGGTAATACTATATAAAGTGTAAAGTGTGAGAAACCCAGAGCACACGTTAGGCGGAGATATCCCCCATGTTGCCCAGCACCATATTAAAGGAATGCCTGCTCATACAACGTTAAGGTGTTGCTGAGTTTTCTTCGTTTCAATAGCATAAGGTTGTGCAGATGAGCAGAAAAATAATTGCCATTTTCAACGCTTCAAGTTGATTCAGACAAATTCAAGAAATAAACAGGACAAATGTTTTTCAGTCTCTTGGGCAATTTTCCAAGAACAATGAGAGCTTTTCCATCACCAGAGTCTTCAAGATTGGAGGTTTCTACTTTGTTTTAAGTGCAGCTACTGAACACACAGAAGTAATTATTCCAGGGAAGGCCTATTGCCTGCAGACAAGACAACCGTATCAGTCTCTCCAGCCTTGAATTATTCTGTATATATCTGTATATATTCTGTATATAGCAACTGCCAGAGGAGAAAAAACACAACCAGAATACTTTCACGTTCAACATGTAGAACTGATAAGAGAAGGAACAGTGCTATCACCCAGGACAACTACTCTCCCACAATTCCTTTATAAGGCTCCTGGGTATTTTGTTACATACTTCAGGAACCAAGACATCAATATGAATGAAATTTAGCGAAGCATATCTAATGCACAGCAACAACTCTGGTATAAAAAAAATAGATGATGGAGACAATTCTACAGCATGGAAGGACTGACTAGTACTGTACTTAGAGCAGAAAAGCATTTTTTACAGATTCACATTTCACAAAATTTTCTTATGGTTATGATACAAAAGATTCTCTTATTTTCAGATGAAACTTCTGTAACTTGCACCCAAAGTGCAAGACAAAAGGATTTTATAACATTTGTTATTATAAATGCTTTACTATAGACAGCAGAGTCATGTCTATTTGCTTATTAAACAAATGCAACACTGATCAGTCTCTACACTGCCACCTTTCTGAAATACTCCTCTCTGTCACAGAGATGGAGTCAGAGATGTCAGATGTCAGAGCCTAATGGAGGCTAAAAGTACTTAAACCCATGACAGCATCATGATAAATTGCAAGAGTTGTCACATCTGTTTGGTGACACCAAGCAGAACAAAGAGAGAAAGCACAAGAATCCAAAGCTGTTCCTGCTGTGACCATGTGGCCAAAAGGCATGAGGAGAAATCCTATCTTCAGGCACAGCAGCGTCTCCATGAGATCAACCCTCCATAAGCTGTGCCAAGGTAACCACTTATGGTGGGTATGGGAAATATGGGCAGTATGCCGGCTAGACAGAGCTACCCCCCTGAGCACAGGGAAAGACAGGTTTGCTGCTTTATTTATTCCAAGTCTCTAAGTTTTATAAGGGGTTTTTTTCCACATTCTAGAGTCTCAATTTCATCATTGCAAGCCCTTCTGTCTTGATCTGGTTCTAGAAGTACCTAACACTTGAGGGCAAAACCTGGGCCTTTAAATCAAATACACAATTTAACATATTTTGCTGCCCATAACTTGGTTTTATGCCAAGAGCCAGTATCACAACCTCTAATCCTAGGGATACGAAGTAGAATACAGTTTGTAATATGTATAATACCACTACCCAACATCTGGAAGTTCCACTTGAAAACAATGCTTTTGGAGTACAGCAATCTCAACAATATCTTCCTCCACAAGACACAGCAGGGAAGGTAGATCCAGAAAGTTTCAAACACTTAAAATCTCCCATTTGGAGTGATTTCAACAGAAGAACAAGACACAGTAAACAGTCAAACAAGGTAGGGACATGATAAAGTACTATTTAGTGGCAATTAAAAATACCTAGCTATAGTTGCAAATTGCAACTCTTCATGAAGTTATTATTTTCTGCAATGAACTGACAAACATTTGCCACATGTTGCCAAGGAACACTGCAAGTTAAACAATTCTGGAGGAGAAAGACTAAATATGCAGTGTTAGAGGATACATTTTCCATATACATGAGAAATCAAAGCATATACATACATAATGAAAGCTGTAGAGTGCTGAAAATTAGTCTCTGGTTTGGCTCTTAATTTCCTACAGATATTTAATTACCCCTTCATCATTTTTACTGTCTTGCTCTCTATACCAGGAGTATGGTACCATGAAAGTAAAATTAAGAGGAACAAAAATGTGAATTCCCATTCTAGCAATTCTCTTTGCAACTAAGCTCATGAAATACAGAAGCCAGAGATGAAACCCGATTTTCAATTATTTATACTTTGCTGCCTTTGTAATTTCACATTTTCCATTCAATTACAGTGATCTCTCCTCACGTTATTCAATTTTTAGACAAAAACAGACACTTGCCAAGGTAGCATGTAAGACATATAAGCATTCATACCACTGACTGTCATTTTGTTTAATTACTACCCCAAATTATTGGCTTATGCTTACACTTCAACTAAATATTAAGTTTTGCAACTTAAAATAGTTCCTTTGTTCTGCATATAATATCCTCAAATTTCTGTCAAACAGAATAACTACAATGAGAAGAAAAGTTAAAATAGGTGTTTGATACATTTTTTTTTCATTTACCTTAAAGCCAAGATGGGATAAGTTTTGTAGAGACTTTTTCACAACGGCATATTTTCAGTCTGGCCTCTGCATTAATTCTCTGCAAAAGAAGAACAGATCACATTTTATAATACCATTCACTGAAATAGAATACTAACCATTTGCAATGATGTAACTTGTAAATATAAATAGAATACACATTTTCCTGACAAAGCAGCAAAGTAGAATGTAAACACTCTGGTACTTATGAAGTGTGTTTCTCATTTAAACAGACAAAGTCTCTGCCTAAAAGGTCAAAACCAATGTCCTCACATCCCCCAGGGTCTGGTAAGTTAAAGCAATTTAATAAGAGCAAGTGTAAGGTGCTGCATCTGGGGCACAACAACTCCATGTATCAGTACAGGCTGGGGGCTG
>JANHGL010016621.1:0-18595 GCA_024611195.1 Ceyx melanurus
GAAAAAAGAGAAAAAAAAGGAAAAAAAAAGAGAGAAAAAAAAAGAAAAAAAGAAAGAAAAAAAGAAAGAGAAAAAGAGAGAGAAAAAGAGAGAGAAAAAGAGAGAGAAAAAGATGAAGAAAAAGAGAAAAAGAAAGAAAAGAAAAATATAAAGAGAAAAAAGAAAAAGAAAGAAAAAAGAGAAAAAGAAAGAAAAAAAGATTTAAAAAAGAGAGAAAGAGATGGTTATCTCAAGGGTCAGAGATCAGCTGCCTGTTGCTCCACTCTGGGCTGGCTTTGTAGCAGGCCAGTCAGAGCTCTGTGTTCTTGTCCCCAGGTCTGCCCACCATAGGCTGCACCCCATGGAGAAGCCACAGGGTGCAGCTCTTGCAGAGCCCATCACAGAGGGGTGTTATGCTCCCTCCACACTGAGCCAGTTGAAAAGAGAACGTCTAAAGGTTTAAAAAAAAAACACCAAACCCCAAAACCCACAGAAGAAAGAAAAAACCCATCAAAAAACCAGCTGCTGAAAAGCATTCCAACCTTGCCACCAAAACTCAGGGGCAACCTGTGCTGCAGAGAATATGAAAATCCTTTCTCCCTCTGTGCCTCTGATCTTCCCATGTATAAAAGGAAAGAGGATTCATGCCAGAGCTGTAAATCACTTTGATGTCTTGGCCTAATTCCCTCTGGGTAATTAGGCTCTGCCTACTGAAAACTCTCCCTGCACTTTCCCTGGTCCCTGCAGAGCTTCCATCCATCAGGGGGGGAAAAGCAGGGTGAGCCAGAGCAGCCAGGGGTGGCCAGCCCAGCACCTCAGCCACCCAGAGCCCCCTGCCATCCCCTCCCTGCCTCTGCCCTGCCTGAATCCAGCTCCTTCCCTGAGAGCTCCAGGCTTTTGGAGACCTCCCAGTCCAGCAGCAGGCAGGCTCTGGGTTCCTGGGAGCTGGGAAGATCACAGCCTGAGGTGAGGAGGCTCCAGGACACACATTCCCAAGCTGCACACGGGTCTCCCAGGAAGGGTAAACCTGGAAGTGCTAATCCCCTGGAAAGGCTGGCTGGTTCCAACTCCCCAGTGTCACGACAGGGTAGGGCTCAGATGCATTCTAGACCTGGCTGTGTGGAAAACAACCGAGGCTCTGACAAAGCTGAGACATAAGAAGGAGCAAGCCAGACCTTTCCATTAAATGGGAAAAAAAAAAAATTCAAAGCAACGAGTTGTTTGGGGTCCCCCCCCCCCCCCCCTTTCACAATGCAGATTATTAATAAAGTTAATCACACGGGCATGGGAACTGGGAGCTGCCAATAGAGGAGTTTTTAAGAGCATGCTCGTTCTCTGTGCCCCAGACAGAACATCCCTGTGTAGGATTTCATTCCTGGGTTTTCCATCAGGGAATTCTGTCAGTAGTGTGATCTGCAGCAGCCTAGCAGCCACACAGCTCCTTCTCACACAGACAGACAGACAGACAGACCCGGGTGGGTGGATTCAGTAGCTCCTGACACGGAGCAGGAGTTGGAGAAGCACAGGCTGCCTGTCAGAATCAGAAGGTGCTTCCTCCACACTCAGCAGCTCCACCCCTGCAGTCCTGTAGGGACAAGCTCATGGCAGCCAAGCATCTATTGCCCAACTCTTGGGGTGTCTCAAGAGAGGGGTTGGGGGGTGGGAAAATCAGAAGGTTTTCTGTAACCCAGAGGATGCAAAAGGGCACACACCGGGCACGGGTGTTTGTGGAACCACCTATGGGGAGGATTTCCTGCTGCTGTGATTTGGCAGCTCCTACACACACACTTCTAGTCCCTGGGTGTTTGGTGGTGTCACTGCTTCTCCTCCTCCTCCCTCTCACATGCAGTCCAGAGGAGAGAGCACTCATCCTCCCCACGGTGCCTGCAGGCAGCCTGTCCAGACACCCCTCCTCCATCTCACCTGCACTCTGTGTCTCCTACACATCACAATTCCAACCTCCTCGCCTCCAGAGGAGAGGGAGACTAAGGTTTGACCATCAGAGCTCTCAGGAGCAGCTCAGCTAACCAACAGCCAGCAGATCCTCCACTGGAGCAGGGCACTGGACCAGGTCAAGGTCCCTCCTGCTCCTCCTCTCACAAGCAGCCCAAGTTCAGACGCACCCAAGCACATCCCTGTTTGAGCTGTAGCCTCTGCTCCTCCTCAGTCTGAGCACTTGGCAACCTCACCCTTGCTAGAGAAGGGTTCTGAGCACTCAGGGAGTCCCCAGCCAGCCCAGAGTCCCAGCAGCAGGAGATGCAATTTGTGCTGCACAGGAGCCACATTCCCTTGGCATCCTGCTCCCCAGCAAGGGGCAGCTGCAGGGACCCTGTTGGAAAGCCCTGAGCCTGATCCCTGTGCAAACTGCAGCCAGCCAGGGCAGACAGAGCCCCACCCTGCAGTGCACTTCAGAACAGCCTGTTTTCTTGGGCCAGTGGTTCCTGGCAGCCCCCTCCCTCCCAGTTCAGGGACTCCAGGCCTGCTGGAAATGAGTCTGGCCCAGCACCAGCTGCTGGGATGTGCAGGGACAAGGAGTGCTGGGTTAGCCTGGGGAGGGTTAGGAGCAGTGGCCTGCAGGGCTGCAACTCCTACGCAGTAACAGGAACCAGAGACTAACTCCTGATTTACTAAGAAGTGAGTCATTCATTCAGGATAACTTTCCTGGGGGAGATGAGTGATGAGCTGTCCCATCCTCACCAGTAACAGTCTGACTGTGCTGCTGGGAATGTTTGCTGTAGGCAGGCTGGCAGATACAGCCCCTCCTGGGGTGCTCTGCTTCCCAGGGGTGAAAGAGCAGATTCCTGATGCCAACGGTGGCAGTTCCCCAGATGGCAGCAGCTCTGGCTACGCCTCTGCTGCTCCAGCAGGGCAGGGATGGGTAACTCCCCTCTCTCCTGCAAGCACAGCTCCCCCAACAGCTCTCCTGGGCACCTGGCTGCCGTGCTGTGAGCTGTGCCAAGTGGTGTATTGGGCGAAGCTTTGCCAGACGACACATTTCCCCCTCCCCAGGACTGTTCTGATTCCAGCACTCGGCAGAATGAGAACAGATGGTTCCATGATCATAGAAAAGTCTGGTTGGAAAGGACCTCTAGAGGTCATCTAGAGATGACCTGCTGGGAGCAGTGCAGCTAGAGCAGGGTGCTCAGAGCCTCCTCAAGCCCCCCTGGGATGTCTCCAGGGATGGGGCCTCCACCACCTCCCTGGGCACCCTGTGCCAGTGTCATCACTGCTGGGAAAGAACTCCCTTAGTTCTCACTTCAATCCACTCCTTTCTCATTTCAACCCATTGCCCCTTGACCCTTTCACTCCAGACCAATGACATTTGCCACCGAGGTTGCCCAGCTGCCCGAATCACCCTCTAGCAGCACCAAGGCTGTAAATTTCTTTCCAGAGAGGGTGGTTAGGCATTGGGATGGGCTGCCCAGGGAGGTGGTGGAGTCCCCATCCCTAGAACCGTGTGGATGTGGTGCTGGGGGACCCTGGCAGTGCAGGGTGAACGGTTGCACTTGATGATCTTAAAGGTGTCTTCCAACCCAATGATTCTGTGCTGGGATAAGGGTACCTTTATCTGCAGGGCAGCACCCGACTTGCTGGAGCCGCTGGCCGAGGGGAACACGCTGCGCAGCAGCCTCCTCTTCAGGCTGTTCTCCCTGGATTTGGAGCCCGGGCTGCCCTCTCCCGAGGCCCTGGCGTTGGCCTGTCTCAGGGGACAGGGTTGGGACCAGTTCTCCTCCGAGCTCCTTCTCCCGGCGCCCTCGGCATCCCCCGGCGGCAAAGCGGGGCCGCGCTGGGGGCAGTCGGCGCCCTGGAACTCGGAGGGTCCCAGGGACTGAGCTTTCAGCACCATCCCGTTGGGTTGAGCCTGCCCCTCGCATCGGGGTTTGTAATCTGGCCACATGGTCTGCCTGCGGGTCGCCTTGCCGTTGCAGTTGAGGTAGTTGCCGTACTTGTCTGCCCAGTCCGCTTCGGGGCTCTGGAGGTACATGTCCGGGGGTCTGTCCTCCCCCAGCAGCCCCAGGGACTGGGCTCTTCTCCTGCTGGTGGGGCTCCGGCCCCTCAGGGTGTTGGAGCTGATGGCAGAAAGCTTCTGGATGTCGTTGAGTATCCCGGAGATATAGCCTTCCACTTCCACGGTGCTGCCCCTCACCACGGTCTGGGAAACACAGGGAAGGGGGAGAAAAGTCAGAGCTGGAAAAAAACGAGGCTCGGGTTGTCTCAAAGGTTTACATTTTGCTTGTCTAGCCAAAGGAATTTAGGAGAAAAAAAATAGATTTTTTTTTCTTTCTATCCTCTTTAAATCATCCTTTATTAATTCTTTATTTAAATGACCCTTGATTTAAATAAAGGGTAAAATTTAAACTACCCTTTATTGAGGGGGAAAAAAACCCAAACCAAACAAAAAGGCATCGTTGGTTCCCACCCTGTCAGAGGTAAAAGCTGTCTTAGCCAGAACAGGGAACCCTGCTGCTGCAGTCCCATTCTACAGGACACCATCAGAGGGAAACCAGGATGTGTTTGGCTCTCCCAACTCCTGCACCTAAACTGAGCTGCCCAGCATCACCAGCTGGGGCTCGGGATGCTCCTGAGAACATTCTTTCTTGGAAGGGGCTATGGCAAACATCACCCTGCTGGCCCAACAGGGTGCAGCCCCTCCCTGCAGCTTCCTGCAGCCCATCAGCCTCCCAAAGCCTGGGTTTTTTTGCTAACTCAACTCCACCTGAAGCCCACTCTGTTCCAGCACCGCATCCCTTGCACTGCCTGCCAAGCTATTATCATTAACCTGATGACAAAGGGGCACAACAGCTCACAACTGCCGTGTAAGCAAACGGTGAAGAACAAGGCTCCTGTCCAAACAGGCAACAGCACTTCACAAGTAGGACACTTGAAGCTGTGGGTAAATTCTGGAGTGCTCTGCCTTGTTTGTTCTGCAGCTGAAAAGCTTACAGAGCGCTTTTTTTTTCTCTTCGCTAGGAACCAAAATGTTTTGTTTCTTCACAGAAATTCACAGCATAGGATCACTCCTACACGTCCATGAATCTCTGCCCGAGGAAAGTCCTTCCCTGGAGTGATGGCAATCTCCTGTTTGCTAACTGAACTCCAGGGATCTTCTAAAGATGCTGAATTAATTACACCGAGCCTGATAGTTAGCTGGTGCAAACCAGCAGCTCCAGTAATTTCAGCAGAATGCCACCACGGAGCACAAAATGAGCACTCAGTCTGCTCAGAGCCTGAGAGTCGACAGCAGAGCAGGAGGTTTTGCCATCCAAGGTGAAGAAAGGATGTCCTGACTCACAGTGTCACCCAGAGCAGGGCATGCTGCTCGTTGGTCCTGCCCACCCCCCTCACCACCAGTGTGCACCTTCCTCACACCCCCAGCTGCCCTCGGGTACACAACCCACTGAGGAACGAGCTCCTCAAACTCCCTCCATCCTTTTTGCACCACACTCAATAGAGGGAACGTAAAAAATACCCAAAAGAACCTTGGAAAGGCTCAGCAAGGTGCTCAGCTGAGAGCCCCTCTCCTAGCCTGGTGTCAGCAGGACAGAGTTACCTGCTCTTGTGTTCACTGCATCAAGGTTAATGAAGAAAACACCCAAATTGGGGCCAGACCTACAGAGTGGGCTCTTCCAGAGCTCGTGCCTCGCTGACTGACATCCAGAAATATCATTTTTTTCAAAGAAAAGTGACTCTTTGCAACCCCCAGATTGTACATGTCAAAAGCGAAGAGGTGTGATAGTTGAATCCAGGAGCCTGTGTGGAAGGACTTGGCCTCGTAGGACCAATTAGCACTGAAATCAATCACTCAGTCTTGCTATTGATTGGCAGCAGGGATCTCTTCAAATGGAGTTTACCAGAAATAATCAACTCTGTGGTAAAGTCTAAGGGAGTGTTTGCACTTGGACTTACTGGGGGGGAAAAGAACCAAACAAACCAGTATCAGTTGGAGGTCCCCACCTCTCTGGGCACCCTGGGCCAGGGTCTCAGCACCCTCATGGGGAAGAAATTCTTCTTCATGCCTGAGCTGAATCCACCCAGCTCTAGCTTAGATCCATCCCCTCCAGTCCCATCTCTACCTCACAGCTTCCAAACTCCAGCTTTCCTGGAGCCCCTGCAGATCCTGGGAGCCACAAGAAGGTCTCCCTGGAGTCTTCTCCAGACTGAACACCCCCAATTCTCTCACCCTGTCCCCATAGGAGAAGTACTTGAGGGACCCTGCCCAGCGTGCCAGGCCAATGCCACAGGGATGGCATCAAGGGTGTAGCTAAGTCAGGCTGTAGGACAGGGGTGTCCCTTGTCCCCAGCCCTGTGTCTGCCAGCAGCTGGGCTGCCTGACATGATTTGCTGCTGATAAATCCACGCTGGCAGCTATTACTCTGCTATCTCCTAGGAAGTGGTTGCAAATAGATTACTTGCTTATTTGTTCCAGTCTCTTTCTGGGAATTGAAATTATTCTGACTGATCTGCAATTCCTTGAATTTCAT
The DNA here is from genome assembly GCA_024611195.1 of Ceyx melanurus. Taxonomy (NCBI): domain Eukaryota; kingdom Metazoa; phylum Chordata; class Aves; order Coraciiformes; family Alcedinidae; genus Ceyx; species Ceyx melanurus. Next base: position 6,462 of record JANHGL010016621.1, read on the forward strand.
TAGACCCAGCTGACTTGAAAATATGCAGCTTCTCTGAGAAGCCTGATTCCTGCTGGTCTGTGCTTACTGCAGCCCGTGTCCTCAGCCCTTCACACTCGTGTCACTTGTCAGCCCACTGCTCACTTCACCTTTCCAATGAAGGCTGAAGAAAAATCATTAAACATCTGGGAATTCCCAGTGTCATCTGTTATTAACTGTCTCCCCGAACGAGCAGTGAACAAATTCTTCCCTTCATCCTCCTTCTCCTCCTCCGTGTACTTATGATGTCTCCTCAGTGCCCTTTATGTCCTTTGAGAGTAACATCTCTTTTTGTGCCTTGGCCTTCCAGTTTCGTTCCTACATACATTTCTTTTCTATTTGCCCTTTATAACTTGACCTAGTTTCCACCCTTCTGAGCAATCCTCCTGCAGTTTAAGCTCATTAGAGAGCTCCTGATCCAACCAAGTTGGTCTCTTATTACACATTTTGTCTCTTCTCTGGATCCTGGTCCTATCTCCCACTACATTTTGAACCTCAAAGCACGCTCAGGACACCACAGACCAGAAGGCAGTACCTCCTCCTTCTTTTCTTTTCTTTTACCTGCTCTTCCCAAGCAAGTTTTTCCTTTCTGAATGAGCACTCTGCTCAAAGATCCTGAGATGCCATTAAAATTGCAGCTTTGATTTTGCATTAATACTTACTTGCATTGTACTAAGGTACAGGCCCTTTCAGTCCCCATGTTTTAAGCACCTTGGCACAAAAAGCTAAATATATTCATCAAATAAAAAGCAATTTTCTTTGGTGTGTCCCCTAGGATACAAGCAGCAACATCTCTATTTCACAACTCTCAGTTGTTTTGGGGTTTTTTTAACTGGGAACAAAAACTTCCCACAAGCTAGCAGGGCTTTAAACACAATAAATCCGCCACCATCTTTCATTTCATTTGCCTTTCCAAGAGAACATCATGAACCTGCCCCTTCACACAGCAGGTCCCTCACGGGCACACGGGCTCCTGATGCCATCCAAGCAAGAAGCCACCTAAATTCACCTACCTACGAAGATCAGTGACTTGTTTCTCCTTGCTGAAGGACTTGCTTTGAGGACATTCTCCTGTTTACCACATCCCACCTCCTGTTCAGATGCTGGTTTACATCCCTTCCATCCTAAACCTGTCCCCGGGGACAGGATCCCCCTCCTACCTTCATCGGCTGGAGCTGCATCCTCGTGATCCTCGAGGGGTCCACCACTGGCTTGGGGCGCCTCAGCGTGTCCAGAATATTCTGCCATTGAGGTGGCAGGCCCACAAACTTGCCCTCCTTGGGGTCAAAGGAGGTGTGGACACGGTGCTCGAAGTTCTGCGGGGCCGAGATCTCCGGGCGTTTCTTCTTCTTCTTGCGGAACATGGTGCCTGGGTGGGAGAGCAGCAGCATCAGTGCAGCTCCAGGGCTCAGCTGCCCACCACTGGGGCCACGGATCAATTAGAGGAGTTAATGACACTTAAGAATGAACTTCAGCATCAAGCAATTCAACAGCAGTTGATCATCTTGCCTCTAGTTCCCCACATTTACTATAGGCAAGGGAGGGAGAAAGCTCTGCCTTGCTCAGGACCACCCTGGCAGGTCCGTGGCTGAGCTGGGATTTGTGGTGAGCTTTGCAGTGCTCCCAGTTCAGCGAAGAAACTGGCACCTCTTACACCTATGGCTGAACACCCACCACTTGGCAAGCCCATACTGCTCCATGCAAACACTTTCCATAGACACGGAGATGGATATTTCTGTTTTACAGGCTGCTACCCAGGTTAAGTGGATTTGGAGACCAACCACGTGGAGCTGATTCCACTACCAGCCTGGAATGAAGGGTGGCTGTGGACAGGGCTCAGTTTTCTTCTCCCAAGTAGGCTATACATGTTTGATGCCCATTTAAAGCCAACGAAGGTGTTGGCACAGGAAGGGCTGCCCAAGGCTGATTTTGGAGCTCAGTTTTTCTAGCTTAGAAAGAGAGCTTGGAGAGAGAGAGGAGGTGGTAGGTGGAAATCAAACTCTGTCAGCAGGTAGCTGAAGAAGCTAAAATTAAAAACTAAGATTCTTTTCCCTTGGGGGCTGAGAGAGACAGTTTGTGTGAACAGCCCTCACAACTGCAACAAGCCAACACCTAAATATACCCAAACACAGGAGACATTCAGGATCTGGATTTAGACATTACAGCCAAAAAAAAAAAAAAAAAAAAGACCCAGATGTAGAGAGATTGAAAGACAAAAGTTTTAGACCTTCTTGAAATTGGGAAGGTAATGAAAGGAAGAACCAGAGCTCCACACAGAACCACAGAAGTGGGTGGATAACTGGGAGACAGCAGTGCACAGGATGGAGTGTGCAATGAGAGCTGTAAAAGAGGGGGACAAAACAGAGCCCTGGTGGCAAAACAGTTTAGGAACTAAAAAAAGAAGAAAAAGAAGATGTTTTTCTGCTCCTCCCTTTGCAGTGAGAATTTCAATATTACCACTTGCCTCTCCCGAGTGCTGCCTCAAGCTCCCTCAGCATCAGGAGGGGGTTTGCCACTTAAGTGGTGACCACTCTTCCCCTGCCCAGGACCTCAGCTCCCAGCTGAACAAACATGGGCAAGGGTCAGAGCCGCACCACGAAGATAACCTGTGGTGCAGCCCTGAACAGGCTCCTAGAGGACACTGGTCTCTGAAATCACCAACCTCGTGCTTGTTTTCCCACCACAAAATACATCCCAAGCATTTTCCAGGCTGTTCCACTTCAAACTAGCTCAGGGAGCAAAGTGCAGCCACCAGGTGAGCGACAACTTTGCTGCCTCTGGCTAGGGCGAGATCCTGCAAATGGGCTCCAGACCCAGCTACCATCATCCTGCAGTGACTGGGGTGGGAAGGGTTTAAGTCACAGGAGGAATTTTGCCCCATCTAACCCCCCAAATCCTGCAACCCACCCTTGGTGAAATTCAGACTGCACACAATGTCCACCACAACGTCCAGAAGCCTGCTAGAGATACCTTATGGTTGAAAAAACAAACCAGGAGATTAGGCAACTAAAAAAAAAAACACAAAAGAGGCTGGAAGTGACAGCTCTGCCCAGAAGAGGCTTCACAGCCAGAATAATCTTTGGCTAGAATCCATTCCAAGGAAAACCCAAATACATCTTAATGGCGAGCTTATGGGGAGGGTGTCTGCGCTCCAGGTCTGTATTGCAACTGCTCAAACACAGTGATTCACCACCCAGGCCCCTTAGGTGATGCATATTAACTAAGAACCAAGACTAAAGTCACAGGGCAATTCATTAAGGGGAAAAAAAAACCCAAAATTAAAGCGCAGACAAGCCCAGAATGGAAAGATACTCCAAGAGCTCGTGGTGTCAGTGCTGTTCAAAGCAACAGCTGCTGCTGCTGAGGAGCTGCCACGGCCTCCAAGGGCAGCAGGGAGAACAGCTGTGGTGTTGCAGAAAGTTCTGGGCTGACTACGTGTCAGCCACTGGACCCACCAGGACGGGGGCATCTCCCCGCAGAGCAGCATTTCTGCACCAGCCAGCACCACTCCTTCTGCTCCCATCTCCAGCTCCATCCCTCACCTCATTTCCACACTGGGGACACCTTCATGGCACTCTGGGGGTCTGCCCTTCGGGTGGCATGGGGTGCTGTGCCACGGGGCTTTGCCAGCACCACAGCCATGAGCACTCTCAGCATCACAGAATCACAGAGCTGAACGTTCCAGTCGTTGCCCCAGCAGGAGACCGATTCCAGCTGAACTACTCCCAAATGCACATTTCTGAGAGCCCAGCTGATTGTTTGGCCCCAAAGATGCCCCTGTACCCCTCTGTGTAAGGGTAACCACTACACTTGTGCATTCACATCAACTCACTGGACCTGCCAATCAACATCAGACTCCAATCCTCTATACAGCAGCTGCTTCCTAACCCACCCCCCCCACAGCAGCATCCCCCGAGTTCATGGTCTGTTTTCAGGCAAGTAGCTGCCATCGACCTGCACCGACCTTATTGGCATATAATAGACATCTTAAAACCAGCAAAATGCAATCAGCTCCAAATACAACCCCCACCCAGGTCTCTGGTGACATTTGCTCTGCACGGGCAGCATCAGTCTCTGGTGGTGAGGATGCTGCCACAGCAGACAGGTGGTTTAGATCAAAGGGAATCCAGAGACCCAAAGCAGAGATCTGAAATCCCATGGATCTTAATCATCTCTGCAGGTTTTGCATCTCCTCGAGAAGCTCTGGATCTGCCCAGCCTCCTTTCACTTTCTGCTTTCCATCCAAGAGCTATTTACTTGCATTTCCAATACAAGGCTAAAGAATGTTTAAATCCAGCACAGAAAACAGGCCCTTTCTCATTCAGCCAGAAATTCGTTAAGGACATTTTATGCATGTAAGATTTTTGTAAATCAAGACCAACCTGTATTTAAAGGCAGACAGCATCCCTTCAATATAACAACACAAATACCCTGACACTGATTTTATCATCATCATCTCCCAGGCTCCAGCCTTCCATTCGCTGCTGACAGCTGCACTGTAAGAAATGTCACAAACATAAATAATAAAAGTCAACTACCAGGAGACAAAAGCAGTCGGAGATGGAAATTCTCTCAGCGATCCGTTCCTGCTGCCTGGGAAACCACGTTGGGTTTTTCAACTCCAGATATAGCTGTTCCTAGATGATACAGTTCCAAAAGCTGTCACATCTGCCAGTGAGCATGAGGGGGAAAAAAAAAAATAAAATCCCACAGCCAGCAGATCCAGAGCAGGGGGAGGGACTGACTGGGAAGGAGGGGCAAGAAGAGAGAAGGGTCAGGCTCGGAGGAGAGGAAGGGGTGGGAAGACTGAGGATGGAAGAGAGAGTTGGGAAGGGGAAGAGGAATGGCTGGGAAAGCGAGTGGGGAGCAGGGCACGGGGAAGAACTCACCCTGATGAAATGCAGCCAGAGGTTGTGGGGGTCGCTGGCTACGAGGCAAAGCAGCAGCAGAGCCCCTGCGTCCCCCCGTGCGCGCACAGGCGCTCTTGCGCTCGCTCGCTCGGCGGTAGCGAGCCAGAAGAGAGCTACTCCAGCCTCACACGATTCCCAGTTAAAAATCAGCTCTCCATCTCCTCCCCCTCCTGCCTGCAGCAGCTGAGCTCCCTCCACCACGGAGCTGGCCACAGCTCGCTCTCTCAGAATTCCCAGCTTTTCTCAGAATTCCCAGCCTTTCCCAGCTCTCCCAGCTGGATTCACCATCCCATGCCAGCCAGGGGAGGTGGAGGAGAGCCCTTCCTGCAGGACCTGCAGTAGGATTTCAGTCTGGAGAAGGAAGGTGGAGAAGAACCCAGAGAACCCCCCCAGTGAACCCCGTTTCCATCCCGTGCTGTGCCAGGCAACACGTGCCAGCTGGAGCGAGCCGTGGCCGCTGCGTGTGCTTGTGCACGTGTGTTCACACACATGGATGTGCACACGGGGGTTTGCACGGGCTGCACACCTGTTACACTCTCCCCAGGTCTCTGTCAGGGTTGTTATGTAGAAGCCACGGGCGTTCCGAGCAGGTTGTGGACAAAGAAAAACGACAGGTCCCTTCCCTCAGGAGCCTACCAACCAAAATGTGAGTCCACAGCAAGAAAGTGACAGCAAAAAAGGGGGAAAGAAAAAGCAAAATGGCCTGAAATCTGAAATTTCAGCGAGCAGAGCACTGTCACCATGGCACTTTCCACATGTGTCTGCAGTTCTGCCTCCACGCAGCCTGCTTTAGGTGTGTTTTTTTTCTCCTAAAGGAAGAGTGGGTATTTACTTTGTCTGCCATCACTTCCCCTCTTCCAAGCCCTTTCCTTCCACTGCTCTCCCTCCCTCGGCAGCAACGCGGAGTCGAGGAGAACCAGCAGCACCACAAACGCAGGCAGAGCTCTCAATCCTGCCCAGACACCCTCAGGAGGGCTCAGGCTAAGGCTGCAGCAGGAACAAGCTGAGGGGGAGACACATTTGTGATCTTAGTGAGGTTTTTTTTGACAAATGAGGGGTAAAAAAAGAGCAGAACCGGGTGGTGGTTGGTGCCACGCGGGGTCTCGGGGCTCCGGTGCTGCCTCTTTCTCCCCAGCTCCATTTCCTTGCTCATAAATCAGGACCAAAACCCGAAGCAGGGTGAACGCCTCTTTGCTGAACTTGTTTTGGATGCTGCTCAGCAACGTGTTTTTAGGTGTGTTTTAGCTGCACTAGACCTAATTCATTCTGGGACACTCGCAAAGACCTCTTGGACTTTGTGGAACCAGTGCGGGCATGTCCCAGATGCTAATGGGCCTTTCCCCTGACAAATAACAAAGCTTTCCATTATTTACAGTCCCCTGTAAATCCCAGCTGAAGTCACTGTCCCATTGTGCCAGCCTCTGAAGTCGGGTCCCACCCTCCAGAGGTTTCATCTCAGCAGACGAAAGGTAAAGAAAAGGAATGATTATCCTCATTTGCAGACGAGACAGAAAAAAAAAAAATTACTAGCTCAGTTTCTTCCCAGCTACGTCTAGATTAGCAAACCTGAAAGACCTTCCAGGGCTGTCTGCTGGCTGCTTTGTAGCTTCATATCAAGGCCAGGTCCTGGCCCAACACACCCTGGCTTTCACGTGGCAAACGTGGGTGCACAGCACTGGTGGTGGCCACACTGGTCTTGACACCAGCACGTAGGTCTGGACACCTCCAGAGAGCTGCACGGACAGAACTCACCCCCAGACCTCACCTGCAATCAGATCTTGGTCAGAACTCGAGCCCTGAGAGGGTCAGAGCGAGCAAGCAATTGCTGCCATGGCACCGAGGGGAGGCTGCTCCCCGTGGCATCCCCTGCACAGCACGTGTGTGCCACAGGGCACGGGGCTGGAACAGCCATCATCCTCTGTCCCTACTGTTTAAACACCTGAGGTGGCCACATCTCCTTCTGGCCAAAGCCACGCGGGGTCTCCTGGAGCCTGGGCTCCTCCCAGAGTCACCACGTTGCTTCAGGGGGGCCTGTGGTCGCCACGTTGCCATGGAGGGACAACAGCAAGGGGCTGTGTTTGGCTGCTGATCCAGAACACCAAGGACCTTCAAGACAGGGCTGGAAGGATAGGAGGCTTCACTCTGCACTGCCTGCTGTGACAGAGCCACGCAAAATGAACACAGGAGCATTCCTGAGGTGACAACGAGGATATCTGAGGTCCCGTCCCCAAGAATTCCCATGAGCAGCAGCATCTCAGGCAGGAGGTTACGTTGGGACAAGTGCTAGGGGCCACATCTGGCGTGCAGGGTGATGTGAGACACGGAGGAGCCACATCTGGGCACCAGGCACTGGCAGCACAGCCCCGGGGATCACGGGGAGCCACATCCCACAGTCCCCACGCTGGACCCTCCCTGAGCCCAGACCTGGGTGCTGGGGGGGAAGCTGCAGCTCTGCCCTGCACGTGGCCAAGGCAGGGACTGGGGAAGCACTGGGTGGGACCCATCCCAGTCCTGGGTGACAATATTCATGCCAGAAACCTGGCACAGGGCTGGCAGAGCCAGCGCGGGGGCTCCCCAGGCCACCATGGAGGTGCAGGAGCTAAACTTCCCTCTAAAGGACACTAAAGAACTTTAGTCCCTGTTTATGATCATCACATCCTCCCCAGGTGGGTTACTTGTCTGTGTATATATATATATATATATGTATAGATCTGCATTTAATTTCTGTCAACAGCCTGAGAGGCAGTTCCCCCGTGTTATTCCCAGGGGATAACCAGTGGGAAAACTGCAGCGTGCCCCAAAACACAGAGGACACAGACTCACCTACACCCCACAACCTGTCTGCCTCCCTCCCTGCTGCTGCCAACACCAACATGGGAACCGAAATCCCAACAGACGAGTCCACACCAACATCACCACTAGTGACCCGACCTCAGCACGGGTCCCCAAGCCACACGGTGACCCTGCAGCTTTGGAAACCACTCTGGGACAGGGCAAGACCTGTACCAGCCATGTCCTCACCCTGCACCGGGTCTATACCACTGGAACTCAGAAGCCAGTGATGCTGGGGCAGGAGCAGGGTTAGTCCAACAGACAAGAGAAGTGGTTCCCTGGTCCAGAACCTCCCTTGGCAAGCTGGGAAGAGTTTGGTGCAGGTTCTTGAGCTCTCAGTGCTGCACAGCACAAGCTCACCTGCAGAGCTGGTGGCTCTCTGGACATGGTGAAACTTCAGCTCAGCACCTTCACTGGGACCCCCAAGGAAACATTCTGTGCAGCGCAGAGCTCAGAACCTGGCTGAGTTTTCCCCTGCAGTCACTGTAGGGTACTCCAATCTGGTTTAAGCAACGAGCACAACATACTTAGCTCTTTCCTCTGCTTGTGAGTTTCCCTCAGCACATTACAGAAGGTTAAAAAGTGCTTTTTGTCCTGATAGTGGCAGGACAGCCCAACTTTTATACCACTTCTCCTTGGAAATGAAACCCATTTTCTGACCAAGGAAGAGCTGCACTTCTCACTTTTGCAAACCTTATCAGCAGGACCCAGGGTATTCCTTCCAGGTACACACACACCCAGCCAGCAGCAACCCCTGCCCAGGGAAGAGGCTCCATCTGGAAGCACAGTTACTACCCCAGCAAACTACCTGCTGACAGCAGCTCCTGCTATTTGATCAGCTTTGCTACTCGATCCACCAGCCCCTGCTCAGATTGCCAAGGCAGTGTAGGGTATCAAACTCAACGTCCAGCTCCATCACGCTGCCAGGAATGAGACTTTTCAGTGGGAAAGGGCTTGAGAGAGAGAGCTGTGCAGCAGCAGCATCCCCATCCCCAGCAGCTGACTCGGGTTCTACCCAAGCACAGGACTCAGGGAAGCAGAGGAAGACTCAGCAAATACCTCTGGCTCCACCTGCACCCCCCCCAGCATCACCAGAGAACTCACACTCACCAGCCACACACTCCTCTTCTCTTTGGCTCTTTTTCAGCACTCTGTCCCCAAACACATGACAGCGTCGAGGTGCTGGCAAGGAAGAAAGCAAACGTTGATGGACAGGACTGTTCTCTGCAGCTGTAAATACCTGGCTGCCTACGCTGGTTCCCACCTAGCTGAAATAATTAGCTCCAAACGCCCAATAGCATTGCAGGTTGTAACCTAAAGAGGAGGGGATTAGGCAGCTGTCAGAGAGCCAAACCAGCCCCACGCGTCCCTGCACACGAGTACTCCAGAGGAGTTTGGGGTGTGGGGGTGAGGAAAGGGCTCTGGGGAGCATCCAGGGCTGGGGTAGGTAGTGGGGTGAGGGGTTTTCACCGGGGAGTCACTTTGACCTCTTCAGAAAGCACGGCGAGGGTCCTTGCAGCTGCCAGAGCCCTAAGAGGAGCTGTAGCTCCTTCTCACCTACTGGCAGTGAGCTGGAGGTTCCTGACACTCTGTCTGCTTTCTCAAGCATCATCCAGGGTAATTTTTAACCCGTTCTGCACCTCAACGTGTTAAGATCACCACCCTGTGAGATTCAGCAATGCATTGTCCTCTCCACGCTCCCCAGCATCTTGAGTGCCAACAGGCTCCCTGCACCCCAGGCACCACAGACCCATGCACTGGCCCGCAGAAAAGACACCAGAAAGCAACAAAAAAACGGGAGATCTTACTGGCAGTCCTGCTGCAACAACGCTGGTAGAGGACAGCTCCAAGCCAGAGGAGAAAGAAGGGTCTGGAGGGAAACTCTCCCACTGCCACGCAGCAAAGCCGATTGGAGGACGGTGTTGCTGGGCTAGGGGAGCGAAGATGAAGTGAACTCCTTCCCAAAGGGATCCAGCTCCTGGTTTTTCTTCCCTTCCACAACCACCCCTCGAGGAGAAAAAAAATTGTATGACCCACACCCCCCCCAAACCCACTAAACCATTCCACTCTCTCTTTGCCCTGGGCAGTGGCTGCGGAGGGAAGGGTTAAGGGGAGAGGAGATGGTAGTTTGAGCTGACAAACCTAGTCCTCCGTAAACAGGGGAGACAAATCACAGCCAAGAGCAGCCATTAGTTGGGTGTTGTTACTGCCTGGGCCCCAGAGCTGGGCAGGGAGCTTACCCCGGGCTCCTCACTGGGAGGAGGGAACGCTCTGCCACCCCGCCGGTAAACTGAGAGAGAAAGGCAGCAGGAGAGAGAGGGAGAAGGAAAAGGGGTGGAGGCAAGCCTGACATGTTTGAGCAGTGCCCAGCTCACCTCAGCTGCAGAGTCTGAGCTCAGGGTGTGGTGGATGGGACACAGAAGCTCTCTGCACGGAGAAGCCTCGGGATGCTGTTCCAGGGAAAGCGTTGGCCGCCGTCGGGGGAGCCTCTCGGGACCATCTCAGCCTCTCCTCACAGCCTTCTCCTCTTCTGCTCCCTGCAGGGGATGAGAGAAGGAGCTGAGATTCACACCTGGGCACCGAGGTTTGTGGGAACCCTGGGGAGATATCTCCCATTCCCCTCCACCCTCTTCTACCTCCCCCTGCCCCACTTCGCTGCTGCTCCCGCTGGCTCCTTAGCTCTTCTCTCTCAGCTCCACAGCCTCGGGGGCCTGGAGCTGCTGCAGCTCCTAACTCATCCTGACATCCCCGGCTGAAGATTTCAGGACCTGCCACCAATCCCTTGTAGCCAGCAGGAAAGCTTTCTTTGCTGTGTGGCTGGCCAGGGAAGGACTCACCACTCTCTTGGCGTTGAGCAGCTCATGACCTGGCGCTTCCACCGCTGCCCCTGCTGCTCCCTGGGCTCTGCTGACTCCTGGAAGCAGAGGCTTCCACCAGCCTCTCGTGTTCAGCAGGACACCAGCTCCACCAGCAGCCGTGGAGGACGGGCAGGGGTGGAAGGGGGCATCATCAGAGGGCACTTCGGGGATTACAGCCCAGGAGAGGTCAGAGTTGGCATCAGCAAACCCACCAGCTGCTCCTGCTGCACTGCAAAAAAAGAGGATTCTTGGTCTGTCCAAACCAGTCACGCTGCTGCCTTAGACCTAAGAGATCTTTAGTTTCAAAGGGCTGAGATAAAAGCCTTCAAAATCCACCCCCATTAATTTTACTTCTTTTTTTTTAATGTTGATTTTGTTGAACCACCCTTAAAATAAATAAATGAACGAGCTGCAAAATGCTCCCACTGCTGTCCTTTCTGTGGGAGCAGAGAACTTCTAGCCACGTTCCCCCGTTCCCATCTTCCTTCCTACCTATTCACCCCTCCTAACTGAGATCTACAGCCGTATTCTGGAGAAGGAACAGACCTGGGGGGTCACCTAGAGCCCGTGAGGGAAGCCCTGTCCTGGCAGCCCGAGGTCTGGGGTTGATGTTTGGCTTGCAGACCTGTTTGCTGGGCTGTGGAAAGCTGCCTCCCGAAAGCAGAGTCATCGCTTCTGCCTCACTCTGCAGGTCGGAGCCTGCCAAGGGGATGGAGGTTTCCTGCCTCTTACCTCCCAGCAGCGTCCCTGGGCTACAGGAAAGAAAGTGATCCAGGTTCTTTGGCTGTCTGGGGATCAGCCTGTCTCCTCCCACACAGATGCAATCACAGGAGGGCAAGTTGGTGCTAACAGCAGGTAGGGCAGGGGGGCAGCGTCCTGCCTCCAGCAGGACCCGGGATGAGGGAGCAACCCCGAGGTGAGGAGGGGGAGCTGAACCCATCCTGGCATCCCCAGGGAGCCACCCGAGCAGCCACCGAGTCACAGGGAGGTGTCCTTTGCTCTCTCAAGGGCTTGGAACTGGCTTGACATTTGCATAAGTATTCCATCTCCTGGGCTTGCAGGCTCAGCCAGCCTTCTCCAGCAAGAAAGGGTTCTGCAGAGATGGAAGAGCCTGATTTGACTCCTCAGGACACCCAGTGTAGCTGAAAGCGAGGCAGCTGGGGGTTGGTGTGAACCTCTGCTGCCTACAAGCTGCCTGGGAAATTAGGACACTTCCCAGTCTCTATTCACAACTTTGCTCCCAGCAATCCTACACGCTGTGGAAATCTTCCCCAGTGAAAAAACGCTGCAGCTCTGATTTACCCCTTTAGCAACCATCCCTCTGTTAACCCTTTCACAGCTCCCTTCTTGCACAAGATCACACAATCACAGTGTCAGGGGGTGGAAGGGACCCAGAAGAGCATCCAGTCCAACCCCCCTGCCTGAGCAGGGGCACCTAGACCAAGTCACCCAGGAACAGATCCAGGGGGGTCTGGGATGTCTCCAGAGCAGGAGACTCCACAACCTCCCTGGGCAG
>JANHGL010016621.1:29791-41577 GCA_024611195.1 Ceyx melanurus
ATATATTTATGTCTATATATTTAGAGATGAAAATATGCATAAAATTAGAATACTGGTTTAATGAGAAAATCCCAGGATTTAGATGGTTTGTCCAGTGTCACAGGCCAAGCCAGGAGTGATGCTGACAGTGGAAGGCAGAGGCTTCAGCCTGGCAGCCTCTCTCAGGAGCTGAACACAACTACAAATGCACCAGTTCCAGAAGCCCAGTGTGGATTTCCACAGGGAGAAAGGGAAACTCTTTTCCCTGAGCATCATCTAACAACACAGTCTGGTCCTCATCCCATGTTGTTCTGCCTTCCCCCCTTCCCAACTCCCCCCTCCGTGGGGATTGCAACACATCCCTCTGGGGGTTGGATATTGATGCAGCAGGGAAGTTCCCTGTGGAAACCACAGCAGCTGAAAAGTGGGGAATGAGCCAGAGAGAGAAAGCCCAGAGAAGTGGAAACCTGTAGCTGAGGAAGTTCAGAAGCCATTTGTGGTCTGGCTGGAGGTTGATTGATAGACTGCTCATTCTGATAAAGATCTGCTCCCTGGAAATGATAAGAAGCAAAACACCAGGAACAAATGCCCATAAACAAGCAGTGAGAGATGGTTCCAGTGTTCAATTGTGTGGGAATTATCTGTTGAAAGAACTGAGAGCAGGATCACAATGAGCTTTCTGTTGTTGTCTGGCTCACCAAGGGAAAAACATGCTTTCCCAGGAGATGGGGAGGAATCATCACTTTAATTGCATAAAATTGGACTATTCCTGTTCCATATTCCCCATATGTTAAGCAAATGAGAGACTATCTTTGCAGCTGCCCACACCAGTTGCCAATGGTCTCTCTTTCAGGCTAGGCAAGACTACTTTCAGCTGACACTCACATTTTACATCTTGATATCAAAAACTGCTGCTTTCTCCTGCACAGGATCTCTGCAGTGGCTCAAGGTGCAAGAACATGCCAGCAGAGCTGCCCTGGGGAGCCAGGGAAGAGACTCCCAAAAGGAGTTTAGCTCTCAGCCCAAGCAAAGCACTGAGCCAGGGTGGCTCTGCTGGAGCCATTGCAGGGCACTGGTGTGGCAGAAGGACCCAGGATGCCCCTCCTGGATCTACTCTGAGCATTGAGAAGTACCAACAAGCCATACCCAGCCACCACTGAGTTTTGGAATACTCCAAACATGGTTTTTTCCCCTCCAAATTGATCCCTGAGTGATTGATGATTTAGAGTATTACACCACATCAAAGTCCAGCACTCGTTTAGCTTCAAGAAATGATAAAATTCAAGATATACTGAAGGAGTGAGCACCAAGAGAAGCCAAAGCACTGGAAAAAACAAATACAAGCTCGGGCACAGAAACTGGATGCAGACTAATGTTGGTCTTTTGTCAGCATCGTGGCAGTTTGCTGCTGATCCTGCTTTGTAACTCAAACTTCAGAGCAGCTGGAGCCACAGGATCAATAACTAAATAGCTCTGGATGGTGCTTACACAGAAAGAGAGTAGGGAACATCTCTAGAACCAGAAAAGGAACTGTGTTCTTCCCTGCTCTGAGTCACCTCACCTGCTCGTTTAATAATTTAAATTATTCTACCAGCTACAGAAGGAATGGGAACAAAACCTCCTCATTGCTCAGTTTCCACCCAGGGTTTTCTGCTGGATGAGCCCAGCAGAGGGGCAGGGAGTGTGAAATGGGGGAGAATCAAGAGAGCAGAGCTGCTGGAGGAGCTTCAGCCTGGCTGGAGCACTCTTGGAGGGCAATCTTTGTAAGCACATGCACGTTAATGTCACTGCAGTGCCCGTGGCCCCAGGCTACACGAGAGGCTCTAACCACCAATTCTCAAGACCACAGTCAAATAACTGAGACTAAGAACACTCAGCTTTTGTAGAGGGAAGCCTGGCTGGGGAAATCACTGCTGCACAACACCCTCTGAAGTTCCAGTTTAGCCCAAAGGCGTTTTGGAATATTTATTCTTTGGGAAATCATCAGCAGCACAGAGGGAAGACTGAGAATTGTTTGCTGGTACCCATGCAGATGGCATTGGTGTGCTCTGGAAGTGTTCACCCAGCTCATGAGCTACAAGCAGATGGGGCTGATTTGCAGCAGGCTGGGGAGAAGCAAAGCAGAGGTGATGAAGGTGTGGAATCCACAGCCTGGCAGGTCAGTCAGAACTCACAAAACCCTGCAGTGTTCACCATAAAATCAACACTGGTGACCCTATCAAATAATCAGGGTATTTTCTTCTGCACTTCATTCAATCTGAGACTAAAGGTTGGACAAATGACTCAGCCCAAGCCCTTTTTAAACACAACCACATTGACTGGGGTGCTGAACTGGGTCTTTTCTTACCCTCAAACCACAGGGAGGTGGCCTGGTGGGAAAGGCTGGCAGGGGGACACATCCAACAGGTAGAAAAGAATGGAAATCCATCTCCAAATTACCATAAAGATCTTGGAAAGTGCAATGATTCAGCTCACTGAGAGTTCAAAACTTCCCAACCACTCCAGTTCAGTTCCCAGCAGCTGTCTACAGAATCCAGAAGGCATTTTCCTAAGAAAATAAGAAAGCTACACTTAGGAGAGCCATGAAAACCAAAACCCCTTGGCTGTGCCCAACCTCTGGGACTAGGGAGCACTCCCACTTACTGGGAGCACACTCTGTCTGTGCCCTGACCCCAGGAGAAGATCTTTGTGCCTGCTCATGCCTCTCTTGAGCTCCAAGAGGTAGACTAGGGGACAAACCCAGCTGTACAGGTGAGATTTGGGTCCTGTGTGTGTCTAAAATGATTAGAAGGTCCCAGTTTTGGGGGTTATTTTAAGAATAATTGATTTTCTAAGGCACTGGAACAGCAAACCTGCTACAGACACTGGAGCTCCTCCACCTCTGCACTTCAACCACAGGTTTGCCAGTCAGCAGGTACCTGGCTTGCCTGACACAGTGACAGCCAGCACAACCTGTGTCACCAACTGCAGGATGAAGGAGATGTCGTTCTGCTGAAAACTTGCAGAGCAGTTTAATTAAGCCAGGTGACCTCCTCAAATAGAGTCTGAGGTTTCCCCAACAGCTCCAGAATCAAAGACCAGGAGAAGGGATGTGTGAAATGTCAAGTGTGTGGCATTTCCTACAGGAACCTTGAGTCACCCTGGCACCTTCCTCTCCAGATGCCAATGCTCTTACTGGCTGGTAACCCAGCCTGATCAAACCCCTTTACCCCTGTAATTAAGCACACATTAGCAGCCATGAAGCCATGGTGTGGTTTGGGATTGTTTTTTCCTTTCAAGTAACTGCCTCTGACCCAAGCCAAGATTTTCCTAAGCAGCACTTTGAGTCCCTGGGTAAAAGGCAGAGGTGATGGGGCCAGGACTGTAACAGAGCAGCCTTGCCCAGAGACTCTTGGAGATCAAAATGCCAGGGATCAGAGGAAAAAAGAGGCATCTCCCAGCTGAGAAGTGCCAGCAGGGAGAGAGGGGAGGGTGAATTAATGGCTGGTGGATGGCCTGGCTTAAAAGTCCTAAAAAAATATGGTGATGGAACCCAATCTATTCAAATTTAAATGTACTGTTTATTAATATATATATATGAAGCTAGGGCTAAGTAATGTAAAGGATCATGGGTACACCCAATTGCTTGGAGACCAGAACAGAGGTAGAAAGGAGAGCTCTGCAAACCTCCTTTTCCACCCTGGTGCAGCCAGCTCCCAGGACAGTGTAGGCAGAGACTCACCTGCAGGGAAGAGAGGCAGAGTTCCATGGGAGTAGAACTGGGAAGCAGCAGCAGCAGCAGAGCCATCTGCTCATTCTTTTTATAGCTCACAGTTGCTCTTCATTTTCTGCATGCAGTTTCTCTGGAGAAGGCTGCAATACCCTGGCTGAATGTTATTTTAGGGGAGCAGAGGAGTTTCAGTCATTTCTGGGACATACAGGGAGAAGGACTTGCTTTTTGCTCCAAGAGAAAACAGATGCCAAGTCCACATATTAATATTGGCTTATTGAAACTCCAGCACAAACTTTATAAGGACAAATAGATTCACAGATTTGCAAGAGCTGAGGATCAAATTCCCTTTACTGAACTTCTGCTGAGTGCTCTCTGTGTGGTCAGGCTGCTCTCAAAACCTTTCATTCTGAATAAGGTTTTTGTCTCAAAGGGAGTTAGATGAGCAGAAAAAAACTAATTTCAGCTGAAGGAAAGCCCCAGTGACCATGCAAGTCCTTCTGGAGCTAACAGAAGCCAGCCCAACTCAGCTCCCAGCTGCTCTAGCAGTGATCTTTGGAGCAAAGTCAAGCCAGAGATCATTATTTTGTCTACTTGCTTAACAGATGACTAACCAGTGCCTGGGATTACCAGCAGCATTATTTGAGGCATTAACAGACCAAAAATAATGCTTCAGCAGCAGCTTACATTGGATATTAAAGCTTGTCTCTCAGCACACTCAAGTCCTATTCCTGAATTACAAGACCATATAACCCTCCAAGTGACTACAGAGGAGGCACCAGGTAGCTGGAAAAGAGCAGAAAGAACACAGGGCAAAGCAAGAGGAGCAGGGATGGACAGAAGCAGAAAGAACAGGAAGGAAAGGGGCTTGGAGCCACTTAGAAAATACGGAATTTTGTTCCAGAGCAGGATTTAGAGGTAACAGACAAATAGAGAAGGATTTAGTAGAATCATGGCTGGAGAACTTGAACAAATGAAAAAGCACTTAGAGGCAATTTGGTTTTATAGGGAGAAGAAATGACCAGTGCTGCAGTCTTCTACTCTGGTAGAGGGGAAGAGGCTGGGAGGGAATAAATCCTGAGTCTGAGAAGTTCCTTTACACTGAAGGCACGTGGCAGCTGGGGTTTGGATCCTGTAAATTCTATTTTGTTGAATAAAATGAAGCCTTTGTATTGGTTTGAATAATACAGTGCAGGAAAGGTTAACACCACAATCTACCCCCAAGACCTCCCACACCAGCTTGCTTCAAGCAGCAAAAAATGAACTATTTTGAATTTTCACCTTTTCCACTTGTGACTTCATCTACTTTTCCTTAAGACACCCATCCAGGAGAGCACATTCCCAGCAGAGCCATCCCAGTTGTGTTCCAGTGTCCAGAAGTCTGTGGGGTTATGAAAGCTGCCACCAAACAGGAGGCTTTTGTGGCTGGCAGTCAAACAATTCCCAGTCAGGCAGAGCCACTCCAGTGTGGACACTAAAATCAAGCCTTTTAGAACCACCCAACAGTAAAGTCTGATGACAGAGTTGCTATCAAAATACAACTTTATTGATAGAACACTAAATTAGAGGCAAACTAAACTTAGGACAAAGACAATGTGGAGTCTGCAGAGTGAATTGGGTATTAAACACATGAAGGAGCTATACAACAAGGGGAGGGGCAGTGACAGCACTCAGTTTTCTCTGGCAAGCTGCTGGGCCAGTTGACACAGCAGGCTTAGGGGGTTATCTAGACACTGATGCTCTATCAGCTTTCTCTAGTGAGCCCCATGGGAGGTGTGGCAGAGGCAGCTACAGTGTCTGTGCTTACAGTGGGGAAAAAAAAGAAATAAATAAAAGTTAACAATAAGTTCCTCTCTATAATACAAAGTAGGTTTGTCCTCTATGGGATCACATGAAGTTCTTCAAGAGGAAGGTTTCTCCCAGTGCAGCTAAGGACTCACAGAGGCGTTCCTGGAAGCAGCTGTCAAACACTTCACTTATCTCCTCTCTCAGCTCCCTCAGCAGAGGCACTGTGGACTTACCACCTGCATTCAGAATCCTCTCCAGAAGTTTACTCCAGAAATCACTGTCAGCAGACCTAGAGCAAACAGAGCAGTTAGTGATAACAGCATCACACACAGCATGGCTGCCAGGACTTCCATTCACCACCAGGTGCTCTGGGCAAGCCAAGGCTGAAGCAATAATTCCACTCCCAGGGGTAAATGTAAAGAAAAAGTAGGAATGTATTGTTCAATTCACACGTGTGGGTGCCTTTCTCTTTCTCCAGGGGGCTTCTGGGCAGTGACTACAGAGGTTGTTTCACAGGCCTGTCCAAACCAGTGTCCCTGGCCACTGCCACCACTCAGAGCCAGGGCACTTGCAAATTAAAGGAGTTACCAAGAACATTCTTGGGACCAAAGTTGGCATGAAGGGCAGAGGTAAGTCTTAGTCCCCCATTTGCAAGCTAAGCTCACAGGTCAATATTACAGGAAGGCTGCAAGAGAAATAAAAGCAAAAAAAAGAGCAGAGGTTTACAGCCAGTTTTCATTTCCTTTTTCCCTGTCTTCCAACTGCCAGACGTTCCATAGAGATAACATTTCAAAGACAATCAACAGCCATAAATCCCCTTTCTCAACAGACAGACCCACACAACAGGAATAAAAAGGTTGAGAGAGTGATTACAGTCTCCAATATGGGAGCAAACCCTTTGTTCTCTGCACTGGAGCCCTTCTGACTGCAGCACTTCCCTCCCTCAAGCCAGGGCTTTGGACCCAACTACCTGCCTCTGCTTTCTGAAGTGACTCCCAGACAAGCAGCAGCCAGCCTCAGAAGGAATCCAGCCAGGACTATTGCAGAAGGAACTCTTAAATTTTTCTAAAATCATGAAATTCTAGAGAATCTAAGCAATAAAAAAAAACTGTGCAGGGCTTGAGGCCATTTCCTTGATGGAATTTTGACAAGTAAGAGGCATAGCAGAGGAGGCTGCATGTTGAGAATGTTCTCTGAGGAGTTATGAGTCCTAACAAGTCAAAGGCAGCTTCTCTACAGCACCTCACACGAGCCTGCACACATGAAGCTTCCTAAAATAGGAGAATGCAAATAGGAAAGCTAAAAACACCTCTGGGAATGAAAAAAAAAATAAAATAAATATCAATCTCCTTATCATTCTTCAATAAAAACCCTCTGCCCTGACAAACAGCTCAAGGATGAAGCAGAACCATGGCCAGAATTCACACTCCACCTCTCCACAAGTCTCCACCACAGCACTGGCTGCTGTGTTTGCACTGTCACCTTTTCAGTGGGATCTGCTTCACTGGGTGCCTTCAAACAGCTCTGTGCTCTGCCACTTGTACAATCTATTGGCAGCAAAGCTAATGACTCTGCCTGGTGTTCTACTGCCTTTAAGTTTGTTTAATAATTAAGTCCTTTTTAAAGCTTTCCTAAGATAAGGAGGTGGTGGTTGCTGCATTTAACACCAGTTGGCCTTCTAATAAGAAGCCATTTGTCTGCTTGTCACTGTGAGTTCTAAGAACACTGAGGAAAGTTATCCTGGAAATACAGCCCTCAAAGGGGAAAAAAACACCACAAAAAAAACCCAAACCAACCTCAAAAAAACAACAAAAAAATAAACCAAGCCAACCCCACGACTTCCCAAATCACTTACAGAAATTTAGCAGAAAGGACATGAGTGACATGAACAATTAGCAGGAGGCAGACACACACAGAGATCAGTGTGAGGAGGAGATTCAGGGCAGATTCCTGCTCCTGCATCATGAAATGCCTCCTTTTCACTGCTGATACAAGGCTTCACACTTGGGTGGCTTCATCTGCACTAGCTCCACTTAACCTTGTGTAGAATTAAATAGAGAAATTAAGAATAATACTGAAAAAAAGGCATGACTTGGTTTGAACAATATTCTGTTGGGACAGCTGGACAGATTTCTGATGGAAATTAATATACAGGAGCCCTATTTTTCAGAGCAGGTCAGAGATATCTGGTGTTAGAGTATGTGTCAGTAGAGCAAAGCCATTTTCCATCAGTGACTGAGTTGCTTTTTTCTTTCCACCCCTTGTTTTTTTTCCCCTCCCTGAAACAAAGGCTGGATAAGGTATTCACTGGCAACCTATACATCACTGGCATTCATCTCTTCAGGTGTTCTTCACAGCCTAGTCCTGGAATTTAAACCTCTGAAGAAAACCCACCAGCTGTACCAGCTGGCACACACAGGACTTGGCAGAAGCCTGGCATAACCTTGTAACTACTGGTATCAGGAGCAGAAAACCAGATATATGCCCAATAAATTAAAAAAAATGTCTTTTTCCCATGTACACAGCTGAGATATTTTTTAGAGGCTGCATACACCAAACCAGGAGGAACAAGCAATGCAGGTTGCTAGGGAACTGGACAACTCCTGACTGGCAGGTTATCTTAAAGCCATGGTTCCAGCCCTGCAGCCACATGGGGGGCAGCTCAGGGACCATCCTCCTGCCTACAGGTGACTGTCAGGTCACTGCTGCCACCAGCAAAGTGCTGGAAAAATCTTCAAGGTAGAAAAATCTACCAGAGGTGACCAAATGAACAAGCTTTTGGTGTAAGAAGAAACAGGGTGAAGGCAGAGTGGTCTGAGAGCCAAAACACTTGGCTAAAGAGCAGGAGAAATTAATCCCTGAGGACAAACAGGAGCTTCCAAAATGAAGCTGCTTTTGCACACATCTTCAATTAGAATTTTAATTCTTTTCCCTTGTGTGCACGTTACTGTTTCTGCAACTGCTACAGGCAGAACCCTGGCACCAGTGTGTCAAAAACCCTCCAAAACAGCCTAGAATGAAAAACTCAATGGGGAAAAAAAACAAAACAACACAACAAAATGATCTCCATTTCTAAGCAACAGGCTCATGTTGTTTTTTTCCCCCCCAACTCACCACCCACCCACTTAGAACCTTCAATTTTCACTTGCTAGACCAAGCTTGGAGACTAGAGCAGTCTGGACTGGAAAGATAGAAAAAACAAAGTGATCAGAACTGAGCTTTTAGCCTCATATTCAGCTTGAAATGTTCTCCTCCACAGCACTGAGGCTACTGTGCAATGGACAAATCCAGCAGCTGCACAGAGACCTCATGCTGGTGGTGATCAGCACCAAGCTGTGTGTTCTGTGCTTTGGAGAGGGAAGCAGCATGAAGAAAGTGAAGGGACTCAGGGGTGTGTTCTCTCCCAACAGGACTTACTGTGATACACTCTGGGTGACTTTCCAGGTGGAATTCTCTTGATAGACCTGGATGTGATTCCCAAACAGCATCAAGTGGACTATGTCTGCAATGCCAACCAAGTCTGCCTGCAAGAGTAACAGAGAGCAGCAAGTTCAGCTTCTCTAGTGAATTCCAGAAGCTGCCAGATTTACACATTTCAATTCTGCACTGATCTCTGCAGCAGAACATCCCAGAGAACTAAGCAAAACCTGAAAAAATAGTGGTTTTATTGTGGGCTCCTCCATTCAATAACCATGGCAGTCAGCAGCTCTGCTTGTGCCTTCACTTCATGCCAAAGATTTAGATGGAATTCTCAGTTCAATATTTATTGATCACAGCTTTCCATAGTGTTTGCAAAGCCTAGCTTAAGAAAATAAGGGATTTTGTAAAGAAAACACAGAAACTAAGATGTCCTGCTAAACAGAGACTCACCTGATAAGGAAGGGAACTTTTTGCCAGCAGCTGCTGTCCATGAGGGGTCTGGGAGATGGGAAAGCTGTTGGGCACACTCCCTGGAGAGTGTAATCTCAAGTCCAGGCTGTGGGAGAAATCCACTATCTTCAGAGCACTTGTCATCTCCTCGTTAGCAAACGGGTCACAGATCCTGAGCAGAGGAAGCAAATGAAGCATGAAACAATCCAACAAACCTTTTTTTCTTTGAAATTGAATAGCATCCTGAAGGTGTTTAGCTGGGTCAATGCTCCCCTCTGATGGTTGGCTGAAGAACTACTGCTGCAGGGACCACCCCTGGATGGGGAAGGAGCTGGCTGCATGAAGCTTGGGGAGGACACTGGTATCCCCAGAGTATGAAATGGGAAACTAAAGGATTAAAGATCACCCTGCTTTGGTATTTGTCAGCTGTCTGAAACATGGTGGAACAAAATGATTGGAACTCCCTCTCCTTTGAGAGTTGCTACCTAAAAAAAAAAGGAATCACCATTATCCTCACTTTTTGGCCAATTAGCTTGGTTTGTATTCAATTAGACAAGCTATAAATTATTATAAAGAAACTATAAGTCAAATATTGGGAGTGTGCATGTTAGATGACTGCAGGCTCAAAGTGAATTTCAATAGCTATTTTTAACACCTCAGTGAATCTCCTCTAATGGAATTACATCCCAATCATCAGACATTCCACAGCTCCCATCTTCCCACACTGGGTTCACAGATGACATTCCAAGGGAGATGTGACTTTGTTAACATAATATGGGAAAGAGCTTCAAGAAGAAAACTAGATCTGTGCATCCAGTTTCCAAAGCTGGACTGCTGTGGAGGCTGAGCTGTTTAGGAGAGCATCTGGATATTCCAGTCCCACCTATCCTTTGTCTGCTAGTTTCCTGGTTTTCAGGTATGTAAAACCAGAAGGCAAATGATTTCCCACTATCCAGTTAGCCATCCAGTGCATCACTAGAGGAGCTTGAGAACACAGACAACTGCAAAAACACTAAGTTTTACAACCTTATTGGATGCTGTTTCCTCAAACAAAATGTTTATTCCTAAACAAAGTGTTTTCTCTGTTTTAAGAACACACAGCCTAAAAAAAACAACAAAAAGCAGGCTGCAGTATCAGTGCCCTGGCTGAAGAGGGGAAATTACAGAAGCACAAGAGCTGTAGCTGAAATGGAGTGTTAAATATCCTCCCATACTCAACAAGACAAACCTGTCTCCCAGAAAGAACACCTCTGGACTCAGATCTCCATGGACAATCTCTGCTTTGTGTAGCTTCTCCACCACACCCAGAAGATTATACACAACCAGCAGGATCACCTCTTCTGTGATGGACTTACAGCCACGAATGACATCCTGAAAACAGGGAATCAAAATGTAGCTACATGACATTCTGAATTAGATTAAGTGAAATATTTATAGCTCCCTTTGTTTTCCCCCTACTCAGCTGTGCAGAGATAACAGTCCTACCCTAAATTCACTATAATCAGATTTTGCCCACGATCATCCCAGCCAGAATTAGAACCACGAGCTCTTAGGAGACACAATTATTCAGACGTGGACAAAAAGATCAGGAGAAGGAAAATGAAATGACTGAAATCAGTATTTCATTTGTATCTTATTTACATGCACCAACTCAAAATGCACTTACAAGGCTTTATTTAAAATGTAAATGCTTCAGCAAGACACTCAATGCTATGACCCTGCTACAGCAGCTGGGCAGACTGGAACTCATCACAAGATGCCAAGTGAAACAAGAGGTTGAGATGCAAACCTTGCTGGGGAGCAAACCTGTGGCTCTTGGCTCAGGGCCTCACTCAGGAACAGAAAGAAATGTGAGAAGTGGCTTCGAGTTTGTGTCTGAGCAGCACATGATCAGGGAATGAGAAGCACATGACCCACGAAGGAGAAGCCAGCCCTGAGGCTGCACCAAACACTCCTCTGCTTTCAGATCAACACAAAGCAGAGCATCCAAGTGGCAGTGACAAACACCCCTGAGAAGGGCTGGCAGCCCCTGCAGCTGTGCCCACAGGTACTGACCCCCAGTGTGACACGGTTGATGTCCCTGTGCAGCAGCACACAGCCATCCTGGTACAGGTAGCAGCTGCAACTGCCACTGAAGCTCTGGTCAAAGCCATCAGCCAAACGCTCCTGCAGCTGACGTGTGATGTAGAAGTCCCAGGGCACGGGCTGGGAACAGACCTGCAAGGAGGAACACGAGTGTTTCTGTTTGGAATGAAGCAAAAAATCACTCACCTGCATATTCTTGAGGTGAAAAAACAGCCCTGTAGGAAAGGACTTGTGGTGCTGAGAGACCAGAAACCAGCCATGAGCAGCCAGGGTGTGCTCAATCCAGCCTGGGCTGCAGCAGGAGCAGTGTGGGCAGAGATGGAGAGAGGGGATCCTGCTGCTCTGCTCTGGGCAG